>PPJN03000004.1:0-257522 GCA_003705795.3 Blastobotrys americanus | reverse complement strand
ATAACGCCTACTCATTCACCTGTCACTCAAGATGAGGGGGGGGAGGGCCAATCACAAGTTGTGATAATTGGGAGGCCCGACTCATCAGTCCATGAATGCAATAAATAAATAATATAACCTCGAATTGCTAATGATAAACACTAGCCAGTACGAGGAGACGCAGCGATTGCAGTAGTTCCAGAAACCCCAGTGAATCCCGGCATGGCTGTACCTACTGTAGTGCCTACAGCACCTTGCCTATTATGATCCATCTTCTGTCGAAGAGCATACAGCCTTTCCACAATTGACTTAATAAACTTCTTGACTAAGTTCCTGTCTTCTTCATCCAGTTTATCTCCATCATCTTCAGAAGTTTCTAGTAGGGCTTCCAGCATCCATACCGCAGTGCCATAAGACACTTCACACTCCTCTAAGTCCTTCTCGTCCAGCTCTGACACTGCCGCTGCCCGTGACATTTCCAAAGCTCGATCAAAGATTAGTTTGACTGCAGATACCTGCGCACTACTAGAATTAGAAGTTCGCGTGATAGGAGTTGAGCCAGACGAGGCCGTCTGAGGTGATGGCAAGTCGGAATGAATTTCATACGATTCATTGAGAGACTGGCAGTACTCAGCCTTTTCCAGTGCTTCGTTGAATCGATCCCGAATCCACTGAATGGTTTCATTGAGCCTTGTACTGGCACCATTCTCCTCATTAAGTCTCCACCAACTTGCTGCCTTATCCATTGCCCTAGCCAGCAAAGATAGCACTTTAACGTAGAGCACTAGTGCCTCCTCAGATAGCGTGACCACAGTATCTGGCGACAAGTTGATTTCCTGTTCGTCTGGTAGCAGTTGAGACAGCTTGACCTCAGCAAATAGGTTAATCACTTTAGCTTTCGTAGCCAATCCATCTAGTTCACTAATAAGCTTTCGCTCATCCACATCAACCCCAGCGGGAATCAACGATTGTTGAAGCGAAGTCGGAGGAGCGACCGATAGTGTACGAGCTCCTCCACCAAATGGATCAGTACGAATTCCAAATAACCGAGCAGAAGCCATTGACAGAGCCCTAGCTAAAGCCGAGGTAGGCGAGGACCCATAAGACACAGAGCTACGCCGATCACGAATCGAGGGAGACGAAGACCTTCGTCGTGCAACTGCGGTACTGGTCGGTGATCGAGCAAGTTCGTCAGCAAGCGCATTGACTTCTACTGTACGCTTTTCTACAACCACATAGTCGTCATCTGAATGCTGAGACTTCTTATTGACGTTGGATTGGCTTAGGTCAGTCGAGGATGAAGCATTTACTGAGTTCTTTGCACCACTAGCAAGAGATTGAGTTTGGGCAGTACCTTTCGAATTCCTGCCTGAAGTTTGAGACACAGGAGAATCCAATCCAACGCCATCATCTTGGGCTTGTGCCTGTGTATACTTCAGTGGTTGCTGCTGCTGATGTCGCTGCAATGGAGATAGTTGACCCTGTGCCGGTAACTGAGTATTGCCTCCAGCAGATGAATTCTGAACTACTAAAGAGTCACCTGGAGAAGGACTGGCTTGACTCACACTCGGACGAACGTACTCAGAAATAAACAACGTCTCGTCCAACTTGGATCTGTCCAGAGGAGTATCCATGTTCTTATCATTGACAGAAGATTTGACTATAGGATCATTGAAAAACTCTGCAAATGATATTCGTTGGGTAGGGGCCTTACGTAGTAACCCCTTAACTAACCGTCTCACCTCAGACGAAGTCGTTTCTATCACCGCCTCGGGAAAGGTAATATGATCGTTGCTCTTTTCGATTCGCGAGAGCAGCTGGACATGATTCGCAGCTTTAAATGGGGGTTTCCCCACCAGCATTTCATACAATACTGCCCCCACTGACCACAGATCAGCCTTCGCACCATATTTTTCGTACCGCAAGATCTCTGGCGCCATATATAATGGGGAACCGCAAAGTGTTTCTGCGAGTGAAGTTGATGGAAGTATCCTAGCAAAGCCAAAATCAGCCAACTTGAGCACTGGAAGTTCCCAGAGCCCATTCACGTACCCCAACTCATCAGCCTGTTGTTTAGATTTGGCTGGAGGACACAATAAAAGATTCTGAGGCTTAATATCTCGGTGGACCAAATTCTTAGACCTCAGAAACGATAACGCGGCCGAAAGCTGTTGAAGAAAGTGTCGCGCGAGCTCTTCATGAAGACCCGAATGTGTGGAAGGGTATCGTTCAAATAAAGACGCCACCAGAGGTAGACAGGTTGAAATCTCCTTCTTCTTATGAATAAAGTAAGATAAATCTCCCAGCGCACAATACTCCATAATCAAATGAAAGTGTGACTTGGTCTGTCGATAATCTAATAATGCCACCACATGAGGATGCTTATTCATGTCCTTAAGAATCGAAATCTCCTGCTCTAAATTCTCCAGTAGTTTCTTATTGAGCTTCGCTCGTAACACGCTTTTCACTGCTACCGCCCCTCCACGATATTCGCCCTTATACACAGTCGCAAAAGACCCCCGTCCGATCTCGGATCCTATCTTGAGTTCAGACATTATGTCTGTCCACCAGACGCTACTGATCCTGACCTCTAATCGTCTTGTCCCTCCTGGTTCCTTCAGTTATATTGGACAACAGAATCCCCCACGTTGATGTTATTGATAAGGACTCCAACCTCCTGTCAATAAAGGTTATTATCTCTACTATCGCTATCGCCGTTTCTGTCACCCACAACTTTGTACAATGACCCAACCACTAGATGATGTAAGCAGTGGGATAAGTGGCGTCGGGACCACCAGCTGATCCGTTATGCTACGTGACCTGGGTAGCGCCGATATCGGTGAATGAAGTTAGGCGGATGGGGACGAGGTCGAGGTGGATGGGATGGGATGGGATGGCATATTGTTAGTGGCATAGATGAGCGCAGCAGGCAGCCTAGAAGGAAGACAAGCAGAAGGTAGCAGGAAGCATGAATGAGCAGGGAATAGTGAACACTACAGTGGCCTATAGATAGACTTAGGTGGGCAGGGGTGTGGATACGGGTATGGATATGGGTATGGATATGGGTATGGCTATAGCTTCTCACAAGGGTTCACAAGCGTAACATAGCTTTGGGTTGTTGGCAGGTCTCAAGGTTGTGTAATAGTGGAGATCATGAGGGTTACGAGGATAGCCACTGAATAAGTGCGAAGAGGCGCAAAGAAGATATTATATTCACCCTCTTAAGTTAGATGTATGTGGATCTAATTCAAAAGCAGTAGACCGAGTTGAGAATCCACAATTGTGGTGGATAATGTGGCAGTTTGGTATTCAGGCGGAGTGGACGAAGTGAACTAGGTACTTTGGTTGCCTGAGCAGTGATGCGGCTCACCACTACGACGCTGAGGCATGAACTGACGACTTGCCGCAGTGCTTAATGCAACAGATGGATCATATACACCTAAATGAAATGACAGTTCACAGCTCGCGCAATTGTGACAGGTTGAGCGAGATTGGGTTCAAAGTTCACACCACTCATTGGCACCTGTAAGGCTTGGAAAAGATCTAACCATAGTTGAGCCAGCGCCGGTTCCAGCTTCTTGGCCTGGTCTGAAATGCTAGGTATAATATTTAGCTTTAGGCTCCACCCAAAGTTTCAGTGTTTTTTTTTTTTGGCGAGAATTGGCTTTCAATCATCACGTGTTGAACCTAAACCTTGAGGGAGGCCTGGGTTAGAAGATCAACGAGTTAACCAAGTATGATACACTATATCTATTTCAGGATGTGTGCAATCGAATGTCAATCCAACATGCACTGAACTCGGACTAAGCCGGACATTAGTAGTTCCTGTCATTGTGCGCGTATACTTAGCGTAACCGCCCACAATCATAACTTCAACCCCACTTAATGTACGCCTTCACCGCGGTTGTTGCCGATATGATACTGTTATCATGCCCTGTAAAGTATTGTAATCCGCCATTGTGAAATGGATGCACACTACATACCCAATGTATCTCAAGCCTTAATCTTTAACTCAATCTCCCATTTGTCTCTGTGCCGGCCGCATTTGCAATCCCGTCACATCGTACAGTGTCTCAGACCGAACGCTATATGACTCCAGCACGGCTGTTGGGTAGCTCGCTTAGCCTCATGCTTACAATTTAAGACATGTCTAGGCATTCTTCTGTCGCAGACCAAGACGATCCACTTAGGCGCACGAGTGTGATCTTTGCCCAGCGGGGAGGGGCCATGCGTCGTAATTGTACGTAATGTAATGAAAACATTTCATATGCTTTGTCTTTAACTAGCGATGCTGTCTCTCGCATCCAAATCGCGGAGTTGTGGTCTGACGTATACGGCTCCTCGCTAACATCCGCAGTAAAAAACGGTCTACTGTCGCTTAAAGTTTCCAGATGCTCGCCGCACCGTTCCTGCAGATGAACGACCAAGGAAGTGGGAACCCCGTTGAGGGTTGAAGGCCCGCCGAGAAAAAGAGCCGAGTGCTGTCAAAACAAGTTGGCAAAACTCAACCTCGAACTTTGATAGGAAATAGCAGGCGCTTAGTAGCCTAAAAAATCACTTCCAAACTATCATAACTCACGACTGTTATTATCATGGTGCCAATAATACGACTGTTATTGCTGCTACTACGATACCCTGTACGGTTAAGGTGACTGTTATTATGACTAGATTGAAAGATCTCACCTCACTATCAAGTTCCACTGGATAATAAGTTCCAGAACTCCACCCGGCTGTACTACAGAATTTTCCAGAATGTTCATACATGTATTGATAATGGCATCACAATAACTAACCCACTCGCTTCAGCTTCGTATACCAACTGGCTGATGTAAGTGCAAGGCGTGAGCCATGAACTGAAATATCTTATCGTCCATTCCAGAATGAATACGGTTGTTTCATCTTATGCAGATACCAGTCGGTGGATCCAACAAGAACTATAGGCGTTGGCTGAGCGAGCCACTGAGGACAAGAGATAATTTCTACATTCGATGAAATTCTTTCACCTGTTTAAAATTCCTTCAATTATTAGTATCAGTAAAGTTCAAGAATCCCCAGAGGCGATATATATCTACAAGAAATAAGTTACATAATGTCATTTTTAAATTTTATTTTTCATATCCGTTCGTAAGTCGTCATTTGTCACATTATACTGGTAACACCTCACCTGCGACGCTTCACCACTGGGGTAGGAGGTTGAAGAATAGGTGAAACCGACCCCGCCTTTTTCTCATGGCGTTCATGAGTACGAGAATGCTGAGCAAGGTTGTCTGATCTAGAAAACTTCTTGCCGCATTCATCACACTCAAAAGGTTTCTCACGAGTATGAAGAGACCGGAAATGTCTTTTGAGATGCTCCTGGCGTCTGAATCGTCGATTGCAGTGATCACAAACAAACAATTTGGAAGAATCGTCAGAAGGCTTGCGACCGCGACGCGCACTGGGAGATTTTGATGCATCTCCTGATACAGCAGCCTTAAGCTTTGACTTTTTGCGCATCGCTTTCTTTGGTTTTTGTATGTGAGAGTTTGTGTTAGATACAGCATCCTCCTCACTTTTGTCTTTGACAGCATCTTCAATTGGTGATGCTAGCTCTGGTATGAAATCATGAGAATCTCTCTCAGTTCCCTCACTACTAGATTCTGAATGTCCACAACACTCATGCTCATCCTCGGTAAAGTCAGTGGCAGTTGAGGAACCAATATCATGCATATGCTTAACATGGATATCATCCATGTCTTCATCGTCATGAATGTTGGAATGAGACTCGTGTAGACCTTCAACCTTCGCAACAGGTTCATCAACCACGACTTCAACAGGCATTGAAACTGGCGCAGTCTCTACTGGGAGCTGCATTGGCAGCTCAACAGTTTGAGGAGACACTGGAGTGTGAAGAGCATGTTCCATCAGATTGGAAGTGTTACCCGTAGGAGACCCTTGATGAGTAGAGATTCCAGAATGCCCATTTTCAATCACAATGTCCAAGTGAGGATGGGGTTTTTCAAATCCAACTGCAGACATTGGAGGAGTAGGAGTGGGAGAGAGCATAGGAACCTGCTGAGAATAACCGTAGGCTGGATACATTGAATCAGGATGGTAATAATGATGAGGGTGAGATAGTACAGGACTTTCAACCATAGTAGATTCCAGGATCGGGGAGGTGTCTAGCGCCAACGCTCTGGGGTCACAAAACTCATTTGAACCGATTGCAGCGGAACCACCGGGCCCGAGGGCAATTGAAGAACCATGTCCATTAGTTTGTCCTCCTTGACTTGTCGGGGCCATTTGATGAGGGTCTACCAGAATCATATTCAATCCGACTGGGTCTAATGCCACATTTGCCATTCCCACATTCTGATGAGGTTGCGGATGAGAAAGATGAATGTCATCATAATCCTCTACAACATCGTAGTACTCGTAAGATGGTTGATATTGTTGGAATTGCAAAGGAGCGAACATGTTAGTAGTAGATAGGTAAAACCAACAGAAGAAGAAGAGCGTCAAAGGTCGAGCAACCACAGGAACAAGGACGAAGACTGGACAAGTAGATATGTATCAGTCCAGCTGAAAAAAATTACCTATCAATCAATAAGATAAATAGATAGCTGATGAGGCAAGAACAAGTACTACCGCACTGAAACTCCCGCGAAGTAAAGAGCAAAGAAAATTTTAAACGAATGGATGTCAACAGTATAGTCAACTTTGGATTGCAAATCCTAGTGTTGTGAGATTTCCCGGAAAATCCTGAAATTTCAACCTCAAAATCTCGACTCAGAATCAAACTGCTCGCCCAGCGCTCGACTTATATATGATAATTGGTGCTAGAATTAACGCACGCAGGAAAATATATGTTGTCGTCAGTTATGCATAAAAAGTAAAGTGATACGTTTGGGTGTGGAAAAAGCAACGCAAGGGCCGGGGTATGAAACGGTGTCTTAACCTGGATCAACCAGTTCTTTTTTTACTACCACCCTTTCTGGTTGCTTGCTTTTTGTGGAATACACAGCCTAACCCGAAGCCAGGGCGAAAAATTCAGTGGGTCTGTTAAGGCTGGTAGTGAGTGATTTGATCAGGTCATTCCACTCCAGAGGTTTGGGCAGTGGTGAGAAAGCCAGTTGATTGTCTACTCGAACTCTCTCTTTTTTTCTCTCTCTCTGTGTGTGTGTGTGTTTGTTTGTTTATCATCTACATTCTATTTATGGCTCTAAAGTTCCTTCTGTTGTAGTTCTAAGATGATGAAATTCTCAAGCCTTGAGATTTCGCTGGTCTATTTTTTGTTTTTTTTTCTCAGCAAGAGATTGCTTTTTTTTTTTTTGGTTTTTCCCACCACATCTTAGTGCGCCTTATAGATCGCCGTGATTTTGTGACTTCCAGATAAAAGTGTATGCATATTGATTATGAAGTGGTAGGCAACGACAGCGGCCCCACTGAGAAATAGTTACCCTACTGGTCGTGAGCCGGTGGGCTCTCAAGGATTTGAAAATCCTGAGAGGAATTTGAGAACCTTGTAGGAGTGAAGAAAAAGAAATAAATCTCAAGACGATGAGAGAGAAAGCAAGGGGAAAGAGAGATGGATGAAAGAATCTGTTGCCGTCGCCGCATTTGGACAAAGTGGAGATACAGTGAACCCAGAAATGAAAGAAGCCTGCCCATATATGGCTTGAATTAGTTACTGTGGATATGATGTCAAGATGACTGATCATCTGGATTTGCCATGGAATGAAGCTAACAAATAAACGAAATCGAATGGCAGACCGCCAGATTGTGGTTGGCCCGGAGTGGTGTTTGTTTTCTGCTTCTACCCTAGGCTGTTATCTACCAGGTTATTTTCAGAGTAAGATAGGTAGAATGTCTCATAATGGCTTTGAACCCCTCATCAAAGCGCGACAAGTCTCAGGACCCCTAGTAAGATGCAGTTGCTTTTCTATGGTTCGTATATCTGACACACTTCATGTTTAAGATTACTGGTCAAAGATCAAGCGCCGAGGAAGACCCGAGGAAGACCAACGGAACAACCTGAACATATCTCATCGAAAGAAATTAACTTATCTCTTGTTATCTACACTATGTCGTGGTTCGCATCATCCCGAATGGATCAACTGCCCCCTCTCTCTCGCTCTATCGGTCATTCGATTGGCTTAAACCACCGTAGCTGATCACGGACCGACAGTTACAATCTCTAATTTAGGATGCAGAAGTGAGTCGGTGCCGTTTGACGATCGGTGCAGTGGATGTCTCAGCCTTTTCTGTTTTCTGCCGGAGTCGACAAATCAGTACAGGTTAGTAAGTGTAGTCGGATAAAGAACGAATCAACGCCGAAGAAAGATGGCAAGCAGATAGGAGTGGGGAGAGCAACCACAGGTACGTAACAAGTAGGTAAGCAAACAAACAAGCACGAAGCTGGAACCGCCTGCGTTAAATCGCTTAATTAATTTAAGCAATTTTGGCCCGGGCATCGAATTTTCACCCACTGAATAATTAGCATAGCCTGCACTTTGTACTACTGCAATTCGACCTCTCTCCGCACTTCATCAAACTAACACACGTTTAAAACTGTATTTGGATGATATGTCTTGTTGTTTGTTGATCCTGCTGGAGAGGTGCACTAACGCTCTCCACTTTCGTCATTTTTTCCGCCGTCCGGTTAATGCACCTATATCACTATTTCGATCCGTCTCTACTCCAATACTTCCAATAAAACTTTGCTGCAATAGGTTTTGATCTTTAGGTTTGTAGCTTTCCATGAGGAATCAGTATTTAGTGTAAGACGACTTATTAGGTCTTAAACTATTGCAGTATTAGCAGCCGATTTGTCAAACCCATGCTCTGTGACTGACCTACCGATAAAGGGCTAGCCGGAGAAATATGAAATATGCATATGCCTAAACTGGCGGCAAAATACGCAGCCACCGGCTTTGGCACTATCAGTAATGCGCTTGTATACCTCCACTAGCCTGAAATAAGCAGCATGTCCTATGTAACCACGTCAGTCGTTGGAAGCATGGTCCAAACGACGCTTGAACGTTGTGGATCTAATGAGTGTCGAAATAAACTATGCGGCAGACATTCAGATCTTCAGTCACCTACAGTTCTCTTTCGCACTTTGACGTCGTGTACTGAACAACCTTCACATGCACAGCTATCCCCGCACTCGCACTTGCCAATGGCACAGGCCGCAGTGTAGAGAATGTCCTGGTCTGTGCGCTTAGCTCCAAACATCATGTCTTGTAATTCGGGAGCAATGTCCCAATTGAACTCCGCGTCAATTGGATCCTCTTCATTTGGAGTCATGTTGTTCAGCGCGCTTAGTTCCAAGCCTTCCATTGACATGGGTGCAATAATTAAAGGAACGTTTGGATGAGTAGTGCCATTTTCGCTGGTTATGATTGTGCTACTGATTGGAGTTTCGGGGGCCAAATGACCATTAGATAGTGAGGGTTCTGGCACGCTAGATCCCAAATCAGATGCTTTACGATATAACCCATTGCCTACGGGAATAAACACATGCCTCTCAGAGTCATCCAGAGCAATTCCTGAAGTGGAGCGAACATAGTCAGCATTGTTCGACTCATTAGCTACTCGGTTAGGGTCTCTATCATTATCATTCGTAACCCCGCTAGTTAGACGATCAATGGTATTAATCTCGGTATTCACCTGTATGAGATTTGATTCATTAGTTGGCTGAGATTTCAACGGTCTAATACCATCTATCGCATCAAACCGATCATTATCATTGTTGGTATGGCCCTGGTTTACACCATTGAAATAGGCTTCTGGGATTGTGAACTTTGTATCTTCTCCGTAGCCAGTCAGAAATTCATCACTAACGGTCGCAATCGCATTACGACTGTTGTCAATACTGTTGTCAATACTGTTGTCAATACTGTTGTTATCTCCGTCAAATCCATTTCGGCGTTTCACTTTCAATCTCGCTCTCTTTTGAGGAGGTGATTCGTCAAGTTGGGAACCAGACGAATTAACAAAGGGCCCTTGAGGCATATGAACGATTTCCTTTCGTCCTGAATCAATTTTAATCACATTTCCACTGCTGTCTTTCTTGCAACAAGAAAAATTCTCTGTCAGCACATCCAAATCGCCATTCTCATGTTCGTTATTATAACTGTTGTCTGAGCCAGCATCTCCTCCTGAAATTGAAGCCTCTGGTGACGCTCGGGAACTCTCAGAATCAGCAATAAGCGCAATTCTTTGACTAGAATCCCCGGCGCTATTCGGGCGTCCACGCTTTCGCACTAGAATCAACGGCCGATCCTTATGTTTACAAGTACTTGAGCGGTGACCTCGAATACAGTTCAGGCATGCGTATTTCTCTCCTTCATAGATGATCATGGTGATACAACTTCAATATAATTTCTATTCTGCCAATGATGCACCCAGTCTAAGCATGTGCAGGTCATAGGTTTGGGCAGAAAAAAGAGCTAGAACAAACCATTCGTAGGTATTTGAAGAGCTGGAATTGTCAACGAGATATTAATTTCTATCCTCCTTCTTGCAAGCACTTCGGATCTCTACTACTAGCCTCTCAGTCGCCTGCGTTCAATTACACTCACACTGGCCGAAGGGTTTTTTGTCGACATAATTTTTGTAGACGAAGGCCCGCGGCTGTGCCCGATTACTACTGGTTCCGAGACCAAGCGAAAACTGGAGATCAAAGGTGACATTGAGAGGGCCAGCACCAACGCATTTGAAACCGAACGTATTGGGTCAGATTAATCCGGAGACATTGAGATATGAAATCCTGCTACTCTTAATGATAGTTATTACGCTTGTCGCCAAACAATTGGCACTCAGCATTCGGTAAAATCGCTATTGATTTGTTCCGAAGCCGACGCATAGATATCAGTAGCCACCGGTATCCATCGGTATCCATCGGTAACTTATCGGTAGCTTATCGACAGCAGTGTGGAATGCTGGCGGAACTACATGCCAAAACTAGCCTCAAGGAACCAGTGTGTGAGTGTGTATTGGATGGCCCTGCCATGCACAGTCTAGATCGTTTCCGCAATAGGACGATGCTCAGAACCGTTGGTGCTACCTGTAGCTACATTCTTTATGAACCGATCACCCTGCGTCTCTGAAGTATTGACACCACTCGATGGCAAGAATCCCCACTGAAATGCATGTGGTAAGCGAGTGTGAATAGATTAAGGGAAGGTAGATTATCAGCACTTATCTAGACTCGGTTAAACTGATCCACGTTGTGGGTCTATTGGGAGCGTGAGCTAGAGTATGAACCGTGGTGCATATTATGTCAAGTCGGAGTGCGAATGGTGCAAGGCGGTCGAACAGATTTGGCGGACAATTGTGCGTTCACATAAAATCAGGCAACTTCGAATACCCGAGAAGATGGATGCTCGAGCGCAGTGGAATAGAAATGATTGTTCATCTACACCACTCACTGAAAGTGGGTCAGTAACAGTGACAAGCGAAGATAGCAGATAGCGTGCATAACGCGACTTGATGTTTATACGCTCAAAGTTGTTTCCCGTGGTAGCTACAATCTATCTTATGTCTGTGGTTAATGCTATACACCTTGGCAGTCACATATCATTAGAACTTTGCTCGTGTTGAATTGTCAGATTTCATTCTGGCTGTGGATTGGCTGGTTGTCTGAGTTATTCAGCCGTTATTCCCCTCTGAGACAAATGCGTTATTAAGTGGATACGACTATCATTCCCCGCACTGGTACTGAAGGGTCGAATCACAGGTAGGCTGTGGGCCGTACAGTTCAGTCATCCGGCAGCGACGATCAACGGCCGGAAAAGTGGGAAAAAGTACTGTGCAGACAGTATACATATAGACGCATAAAGAAGAAACATGTCTTAGACACTGCTTACGCAACGATCCTCGTCCCTGAGTCCCTGACCAAGCCTAACGCCTCGCTTGGTTGGTTGGTGACAGAGGCTTGAGCGCCTGTGTAGACAGGAACGTGTGAGATGACTCAAGCTGCTTGAGGGTTACTCCAAATCCATCTTCTGACGATGAGGATTGGAGAGAATGGCTTGGGAAAATAGTGGTATTGGAAAGGATGACAGTGCTGACAGGGTACTTTAATAGACCGGTGTTTGGTCGATCCTAACTCAGGGATTTGGTGGGCTTGGCGCTATGGCGATAGTGGGTTGCTAAGAGGCATGGCGTGAATTTAGGCACTTGCTCAGGCAATACATCGGGAAAATACTGGGGATGAGTTGCGGAATTGTGAGTGCCCATGAATTCCATGAGCCGTGAAGGCGCGTGCTTATCTGGATTCGGAATCTCGGTCATAAAATCTGGTGCTATTAGGGTAAATCTAGGTGGAGTAGACAAAAAGTTTAAAGATAACATTGATACCTCATCTGATTATTACTTTGCGTATTAGCCGCTTCGCACATTCAACTTGAGCTTGGCTCTCCAGGCCTTTGGTATACTGTCTCATTGATGAGAAGCCACTTGGTGTTAATATGTACACTGATCATTGTTACTAATAAAAGCTCTCCATATTTGCACAGTATTAGATTGCCTGAGTTCTTGACAATCTTAAGACCCTGCCTTCCTGCTTGCCGGAAACACCCTTCGGTCAACTTAATCGAGATCGATTGCAGGTATTTGCAAACACCCATGTTGATGGGTCCATTTTTCAGCTTTATTCGATGGTTGAGGCTCATTTAAATGCGGATTCCGCATCAAATATTTTTCCTTTCGGCTCATTTCCACGATTCAGCTCATGGTGTCAGTGATTTCATTTCATTATACCGACGACTCCTTCCTGGTATCACATCCCGCCCTGAGCCGCCTTTAATTGTATCTGGCGATCTATCAGCCCATCGGCCATGTTGTAGCTCTCGTAATCTCAATCGGTAATATAATCTGCAATCTTGAGGGCGACCTCGATTGCGAAATGCATCGTGTTTAGCTGGGATCGTGAGTCTCGCGACATGAATAATCTCATTGGCATTGCTTATGTCATAAAGGTTTGTTCTGATGTCAGCATTGTTTCGGTACCTCGTCGGCTTGGGATCCAGTTTGAACAGGCTACGTACCAAGTTTTGAATCCATAGTGATATACGATCCACTGCAAGCACAGCAGCATCACCGGTACAGCTAGTACGGTCTTTAGAACGTCAAGGCTTGATTCCCGCATGCCATTATGGCTCGACAAAACTCTACTGCTGTAAGAAGGCTGATGGCCGAGTATAAGCAATTGATTAATGATCCTCCGGAGGGGATTTCAGCAGGACCAGTGGATGAAGATAATTTCTTTGAATGGTCATGCTTGATTCAGGGACCTCATGAGACTCCGTTTGAAGGCGGAGTGTTTGCAGCATCGCTGACTTTCCCATCTGATTACCCTTTATCTCCTCCGGTGATGAAGTTCACTTCTACCATCTTCCATCCTAACGTATACAAGGATGGGACGGTTTGCATTTCCATCTTGCATCCTCCAGGAGATGATCCAAACATGTATGAGTCCGCAAATGAGAGATGGTCACCAATTCAGTCTGTAGAGAAGATTCTGATCTCTGTCATGTCCATGTTGGCAGAACCCAATGATGAATCGGGAGCCAATATTGATGCCAGCAAAATGTGGAGAGACAATCGAGAACAGTTTGATAAGATAGTGAGACGCAACGTTCGAGAAACTTTAGGTCTTTGAATTCTCAGTCGCTACAATTACTAACAAGCTAACTTGGAGAACCACAGAGGTTCATGTACATTTTACTTTATCATCAGTCAATTGAAGTTTATATCAACAATTGTTGATGCTAGCTAAGCTAGTATAGATCATTCTATCTGTTCGTTACACTCATCAATCCCTTTTTTTCGCCTTCTCCTCCTCTAACTCATTTCCACGTCCTGTTCGTTTGGCTCTTCGGATCCCTCTGCAACTTGTTCAGTTGCTTCACCAGCCACGTCTTCTTCAATCGTATCATCTACCGGAGCTACATCATAACGTTCTAGAAGATAGTCAATTACTTGCTCATGCTGTTCAGCTTCGTAAAAAGAATCATGATGGCCTTCGTTAGTAATGAATGGGTCGGCACCTTCATCGCATAGCAATTTAACCACTTCCAAGTGGCCATTGAGACAGGCCCAGTGTAACGCAGTATTACCAGACTCATTCTTAGCATTGACTATCGATTTAATGCGTAAATTAGCTTGCTCTGAATCCTCATTAGCTCCTTCTCCCTTTGCAACTGTTATCAATAGCTTAATTACGTCGTTGTGTCCGTTGGCTGCTGCCATATGAATTGGAGTAGAATGAGAAAACTC
The DNA here is from genome assembly GCA_003705795.3 of Blastobotrys americanus. Classification (NCBI taxonomy): domain Eukaryota; kingdom Fungi; phylum Ascomycota; class Dipodascomycetes; order Dipodascales; family Trichomonascaceae; genus Blastobotrys; species Blastobotrys americanus. The sequence goes on along the minus strand of PPJN03000004.1, from coordinate 243,278 downwards.
ATCTTTAATATCAGGCACTATAGAAGCTGCACTAACATTCAGCTGCTTGGGAACTTCACTAAAGAACTCTGTCAATGCCTCAACATCCCCAGCACGAGCATCTTGCAACACGTTGTCAATGTCCTCTTGCTCCAATATCTGATCGCTGGTCATGATGCGGTTCAGCAACACCTACAAATAGATGAAATAGAAATAGAACAGTCCAAGAAACTACCACAACTTTGAAAAAAAGTCTTCAATTCAAGTTTAGTTATATGGATTCACCCGGATCGCAATTTTTGTTTCGAACTCTCTCCTTTTTGTCAACAAAATCGAGATCAAAAAAGTCAAAAAAAAAAAAAATTCAGAAAGAAATCAAAAAAAATTCCTTCCATCTTATCGCCGCCGTTTTTAATCGCCGCGCTGGAGACGTTTCGTGATGGATGAATCTTTACAAATACTATTAAACTCGAGGACACCAGAAAGCAGAATAAGCGCACGACGCAAGAATCTTCAACGACTGAGACGCTTCAAGCAGAGCTTTCAAGTCACCGAAGGTTTTAAACCTTGATGTCTCTTGATTTGGCTTTGGAAAGGGCCAAACTATGGCTGGAACAACAGCCCAAAGTCGAGGATGGGGCAAACATTGAGCTTTCCCAAGTGTATGAGGTATTTGAGATCATAGCAGAGATTCAAGCTTCCGCTATCAAGGCTTCGGAACTATCTCAGGTTAAGGATCTGGTTCAAATCTCGCTCCATGATATCAAGACGTTCAATGCATTAGCTCGGACAATTGTAGTCAATGGGATATACCCTCAGCTTGATCCTGGGGTAGGAATTCCACTAAAACTGCGCCAAAAAACAGGAGTAAGCTCTCAAAGCTTCAGTGAGGCAACAAAGGAAGGTACCTTGTCGACTGAAAATGATTTGACTCGCTTAAGGGTTCTGACTGTTATTGTTTATAACTTGAAATCAATTCTCAGTATCAAGGGCGATGTACGAGACTTGCTACTCTTGGGAACATATCATGGAGACTTTCTAGCGGCTTCTTTACAATTAGCATTTAGGCCAGAGTGGGCCAAATTTCGTGGTCAGCCAGGATCGCTCATCATGAAGGATCATAGTCATACCCAATTGTCCCCCCAAGACAGTTTAAACTACATTGAGTGGTATGAATCAATTAAGCATGAGATGGATTCGTTCGATCTTTATCGATCATATACCTCGCTTTTACATCCTGGGACTCCAAAGTGGATGAGAAACTTGGTATCTCGTCAATTGTCTCTGTTGCCTGTGACTCGAGAAAATGGCGTCAAGTCAATGATCGAATTCGTTGGCGGTCTGCGTGAGAAGGATGAGCCAGAGATCGAGGGACTTGATCGGGCGGTCGATGTGTTGAGCCATGCTCCTCGAGGAATCGATTTACAGCAATACCAGAAGGCAATAGGAGACCAGCTTTTTTCAATTCTCAAATCAGCTCATCTCAGTTCGAGTCCGAACCTCCGCTCGGCAGTTGTATATGTTGTCAACATGTTATTCCAAACCCCTGCATCATCACCTGGATTATCTACAGTTGAAATAGTAATGTCTGGAGCTAGAAGTACCATACTCGCTCCATTTTCTCGACCTATTGGAACGACCGAAGCGGTACTTAATGATGGTTTACAAGCGTTCTCTATTCTGGTTACTAATCCTCATGCCCCACTTATTGATTCTATTCTGAATTCAATTGCCCCGGCTCTATGGGTTCTTGCATGCTATATGAAGAAGACTAAGCGGCCCATTGAGCCGGTACTAGATCTTCTCCAAACTGCCATCATCGTATCTTCGCATCCTCAAAATCATCTAACAGACATCTTAGCATCTTTTTTAGCCAACTCGGTTAATGGACTTCAGTTTGGGCCTTCAGCTGATGGAGGAGTTGAAGTACGAGGTAGTGATGAAGGTTCCATCACCACCAGGTCAGATACTGATATGATTGATTTGGTATCTGGTATAGAAGACCGAGTTGAGGTCTTCTTCAAAATGGTCTCCAAAATGGAGCATTCAGTCTTATCTTCATTCACGGTTGAAATTTTAAGATCATGGCTAACAAAGCAAGACAAACCAGCATTTCTATTGGAATCTGATGAAGAAAGTCCTTTCCAGATCTTAGTTAAGGTTAAAATTCTTCAAGGAATGTTTGATCATCACAAGGACAGTATTTTCAAATCGTCACAAGATTTTGTCAGTTTGATATGTGCTATTATTGTGGATTATTCAGATCAACTACGACAGGACGAAACCAGAAAACCCAATGAGTTAGACCTGCCAACTCTCACTAGCAATCTCACTGTTAAGTCTGATAATTCTGACTCTGATGATGAAGATGAAGACAGAGATGATTCTGACGAACAAAATGAAATTGTCAGTGTATGCATTTCGTTGGCGGGAGCTATTGTATTAGAGCCCAGTCTTTCTGATAGTGACCGAGAAAAACTTGGGTCTCTGGAATCGGATGTCCAATACATTGCGCAGTATGGATCTGGATCTGCTGCTGAACGAGCGAACACTACACTGCCGACGATATCTATTGTTTCCAAAAATGGAGGTGAAGGGTTTAACTTCAACGAAGAAAAAGAGAACAACTCAGATTCTATGACTAAACTTCAAACCGCAATTGCATCTCTGCAGGATCCCGTTGTTCCTGTAAGAGCCCATGGAGTCCACGTACTGCGGGAGCTTATCCGATCCAAAGACCCCGTTATTGATGCTCAATTGGTATTGAAACTACTGATTAACTCACTCAATGACGAGGATTCATTTGTGTATCTCAACTCCATAAAAGCTCTTGAAGCACTATCAGAATCATACTCCAGCGAACAGGTGGCCCTAGTACTTACTGGAAGGTATAGTGACTCTACAGTCGATGTGGACGACCGATTGAGGGTGGGTGAGGTTATTCAAAGGATCTTGCAAAGGTATGACAGAGCACTTCCTACCAAAATTGCAAACTCAGTGGCAGAGACAATGATTGAGACGGTTTCGGTAAGAAATGGCACCAATCACTATCAAATAGACGAGAGGCTTCGGATGTCGGCGGCCAGCATTCTGGGGTTGATTTGTGAACTTTCGCCCTTGTCATTGAGCTCATCGAACCTAATTGATAGCGTTGATTTAGTAATTGGAATCTTGACGTTTGAAACCGGTCCGGATGGATACGCAATGAGACGAGCTGCTGTTCGAATGGTGATTTCTTTAATTGATGGGCTAGGAGCTCAGCAGGTCCCGGAGATACCCAAACCCACAATCCAGCAAATGGTACGACGACTGAAAAATGCACTGGCAACCGATGATGATCCAATTGTCAGGGACTACTCACATCATGCTTTAGATCTCTTAGGTGACCCTTAACTCACACAATTAAGCAGATATGTTTAGGTTGCCTTGATGTACTGAGCATCCTCGAGGCATCATCACTGGTACACCACCATTTGACTCTGAATCGATCCTCGCCCATTGCAGCACGTGATGATCTCGTCCCTTTGTGTACACCTTTGAGGTCATGGTAATACCATTGTATCTGCTAACTAGGATTAATTGGTATCTGTTTTGGAATAGTGTATAAGACTTATTGAGGAGCTGACCTTGGGATCCACATCCTTGACTGTCGTATCTCATCCCTGTATAACCAGAAGAAACAATTATTTGGCTTGCTCCTTCGATCCTCGAGACAGCCGCATGATGGGTCGGGATCCAAGCGAATACGAACATAACTGAGCATAGTTTTCAGGACTCACAAACTATGCAATTGGGGATTTAAATTGCATAGTGTTGATCGTCTCTCTACTTCTAAAAGTTTTCACTCCATCCGCTGTCTCCTCCATACCCAATTGACTCCCGCTGCTCTTTTACCTTCTCTCTCCTGAATGGTTGTGGCGCTCATTCTACGCATTTCCATTTTGCACGGCTGGCGCTCTGGAACCCTCTGGAATTTTCTATTTTTCACCCCAAAAAAAACTATATAATAAACCTCACCCTCCGGCCACTACCAGACACACGTACCTTTTGTGAAGTGACCGTCGAGTTTGCATAGCACAAGAGTTTAATATTTACAAAATGGCCTCAGAATCATTTGAGTTCCAGGCTGAGATCAGCCAGTTGATGTCGCTGATCATCAACACTGTGTACTCTAACAAGGAAATTTTCTTGCGAGAACTTATCTCCAACGCTTCGGATGCGTTAGACAAGATTCGATACCAGTCGTTGAACGACCCCAAGGTCCTTGAGTCTGATCCTGAATTGTTCATTCGATTGACTCCTAATAAGGAAGAGAAAGTGCTGGAGATCCGAGATTCCGGTATTGGTATGACCAAGGCTGATTTGGTCAACAATCTGGGAACTATTGCCAAGTCTGGTACAAAGTCCTTCCTTATGGAGGCGCTGTCTAACGGAGCTGATGTTTCGATGATTGGACAGTTCGGTGTTGGTTTCTACTCACTTTTCTTGGTTGCTGACCGAGTTCAGGTTATCTCCAAGCACAATGATGACGAGCAGTACATCTGGGAATCTAGTGCCGGAGGTAAGTTCACCATCACTCTTGACGAGGTTAATGAGAAAATCCCAAGAGGTACTATACTCCGTCTGTTCATGAAGGACGATCAGCTTGAATACCTTGAGGAGAAGCGAATTAAGGATGTTGTCAAGCGACACTCTGAGTTCGTTGCTTACCCTATTCAGTTGGTTGTTACTAAGGAAGTTGAGAAGGAGGTTCCTGAAGCCGAAGAGGAGGAAGAAAAGGTTGACGAGGACAAGAAGCCCAAGATTGAGGAGGTTGATGAGGACGAAGAGAAGAAAGAGGGTGAAGAGAAGAAGAAGAAGACTGTGAAGGAGACTGTGACCGAGAATGAGGAATTGAATAAGATCAAGCCCTTATGGACCAGAAATCCCTCTGACATCTCCCATGAGGAGTATGCTGCCTTCTACAAATCCATCTCTAACGACTGGGAGGATCATCTTGCTGTGAAGCACTTCTCGGTTGAGGGTCAGCTTGAATTCAAGGCTATCCTGTTCATTCCTGCCCGAGCTCCATTTGACTTGTTTGAGTCCAAGAAGAAGAAGACCAACATTAAGTTGTACGTTCGACGAGTTTTCATCACTGATGAAGCTGAGGAACTTATTCCCGAATGGCTCTCTTTTGTCAAGGGAGTTGTCGACTCTGAAGAGCTTCCTCTTAACCTGTCCCGAGAGATGCTCCAGCAGAACAAGATTCTTAAGGTCATCCGAAAGAACATTGTTAAGAAGCTCATTGAGACCTTCAACGAGATTGCTGAGGACCGAGAGCAGTTTGAGAAGTTCTACACTGCCTTCTCCAAGAACATCAAGCTCGGAATTCATGAGGATTCTCAGAACCGTACTTCCCTTGCTAAGCTGTTGAGATTCAACTCTACTAAGTCTGCTGATGAGTTGACCTCGTTCGCTGACTACATCACCAGAATGCCTGAGCACCAGAAGAATATCTACTACATTACTGGTGAGTCACTTAAGGCTGTTGAGAAGTCTCCCTTCCTTGACGCTCTTAAGGCTAAGAACTTTGAAGTTCTGTACCTGGTTGACCCCATTGATGAGTATGCCATGACTCAGCTCAAGGAGTTCGAGGACAAGAAGTTGGTTGATATCACCAAGGACTTCGAGCTTGAGGAGACCGAGGAGGAGAAGAAGCAGCGAGAAGAAGAGGAGAAGGAATACGAGGAGACTTGTAAGAAGCTTAAGGAGGTTTTGGGTGAACAGGTCGAGAAGGTTGTGGTGTCCCACAAGCTTGTCGATGCCCCTGCCGCCATTAGAACTGGTCAGTTTGGATGGTCTGCTAATATGGAGCGAATCATGAAGGCCCAAGCTCTTCGAGATACCTCTATGTCTGCATACATGGCTTCTAAGAAGACCTTTGAGATCTCTCCTCGATCCGCTATCATTAAGGAGCTTAAGAAGAAGGTTGAGGCTGATGGTGTACAAGACCGAACTGTTAAGGACTTGACCACTCTGCTTTTTGAGACTGCCTTATTGACTTCAGGATTCACTCTTGATGAGCCCAATTCATTTGCTTCTAGAATCAACCGACTTATCTCTCTTGGTTTGAACATTGACGAGGTGGCCTCTGAGCCTGAGAAGGAGGAGGCCACTGCTGATGCTCCTACTGAATCTGTCATGGAGGAGGTTGACTAAAAACGATGCTGTTGAGTCTTCACAAAGAGCAAAAAAAAAGAGAGAGATCGCCGCTTTTGTCGGTAGCTCATGAAGAGTTAGGAAAGTTGAAATCGCTTAGTTGTACTGTGTAAAAAGTTCTTTAAATTAATTAACACGATGAGTTTCATAATTTGAATTAGATTCCTGTGAGGTAAGGAAAGCTACGTAACAAAAGATCACAACATGTCGGACGCCTGCTATTCAGAATCGTCAGAAATATCAGGCGCTGCACCAATGGCTTCCTGTGGAGTATCGACTAGGTGACTAGTGGGAGTTCTTTCTGCAATCTTCTTGATCCGAGTATTCATCGCGGCGAAATTGCCTTTAGTAAATAGATTGAATGGCTCAGGACGGCGGTTTTTTCGAAGAGTAGGCGAGTTCCTAATGTTCGTAATGGGCTGGCTGGTTTCTTCAACGACTTTGAGTTCAAATCCTCGGTTGGTGTTAACGGGTTTTATATTGCGGGAGTTCGAATTCTCAGAACCAATCGAATTGTGATCCAAGTTAGAGATGTTAGGGACCTGGCCTGGGGCTTTTTTCGCTGTTGGAGATGATGTAGACATGGAGGATCTATCGTCAATGTGAGGACTCTCACCCTCATCACTAGTCTTGGCTAGGTGGTTAGAATTAGTATTAGTGGACTGAGAAACCTCGTCGGAACTGGCATTGACAGGGGGGTTTGTGGTGTTACCACTAGATGCGTCATCTGCAGGTTCCGATTCTGATTCAGAGCCTCTCAGATGTTCGGCATTCTTCGTGGCACTCCTAGTTCTCCTAGCGGGACGGCCCACAGTACGAATGGCAGCAGGTTTTTTAGTTCTAGGTTTTTTGGTAGCAGGCTTTTTGATAGCACCTTGCTGTAGCTTAACCTTTTTATTAGTCTTGTTCACATCTGAGCCTGTCAGCGGTTGTGGGTTTGGAGGGGTATCGTCGACAATTGAGGTGCTTTTAGATGAATCCGATGTTGATACCCGGGCTCTTTTACGAGGATGGCTCGAGTCACCAGATTCAACATTCTCACCTTGTACACGATTTTTGCCAATTATTTTGTCATTAGTTAGTTGAATGGGATCAGGTAAAAGAGCAATGAATTGAGAAATGAAGTTCACGAGAAAATCCTTAGGATCCAAGATGTATTGCTTCAAGGTTTTTAGGGCTAACCTAAGAAGCTCATTACCATTTTGTGAGACTTCGGGATCCTTTGTCCACTTGGCCATCCATTCATAGAGATAAGAGATCAACCCTCCACTCAATGGTTCGACTCCAGTCTCCTGAAGAGTCTGAAGAGCAATATGGAAAGGAATTTCGACTGCTTCATCAATGGGTTTTAAAACTGGATGCGAACTTAGACGCTGATACCAAGATCCCAGTGCAATACCAAGCTGTAAATTGTCGAGAGAAGGAATGGTGCCATCACTTTTAATTCCAAAGTACCCCTCCGCAGCCTTTAAGGTTGTTTCCTTCGCTACCTCTTGATCCCACTGTCCTTTGACACAATATCGTTCAATCAGAAGCCCAAGATTAGTTCTCTGTATCATTGCCTTCATTGATCCATCTTCGGAGTTACTAAACGCCGAAGGGTTCAAATAGCTGTACTTGTCCTGGTCTATGGATGAATCTCCGTTGGTTAGAAGGTATACATCAGACCGTAATCGCAGAACCAGTCGCATTATCACTCGGTAGATACACATAATTTGTCCATTAGTCTCTGAGCCTTGAAAGATCTTTTCGCGGACCTTATCGCTCAAGTTGATGAACTTTTGTATTAATAGATGCGCGTCATTATCGATTTCTGGAGCTAATTCTGCTATCACTTCATTCATGGTATAGTATGCGGTAATGCCCGATAATACGCGGTAGTATCCAGTGTAATCCCGCGTAATCCACGAATGTTCGCTATACACGACAGTATCCAGTGTACTCCACGTAGTCTAATATAGTCCACGTATTCTACTACAGTCCAATACAGTTCAATATAATCCACTACAGTCCACTACACGCCTACGCGCCTACATGATCTAACCGACGAGTCGATCGGCCGCTACTGTAGAAGTTAAATGAGCCTCATATATAAGAGAGAAGGCAGCGTTGCATGATGGAAATATATAAATGCAATGGATCAAATAGATTGTGCGTATAGACTAAGGTTGAGATAAATGAATGAAATAAATAGGAACAAAAGAGTGTCGTGAGTGTATACATAAGAGATATAAACAGTTAATGAAAGAAGTGAATTAAATATCCAACGAATGCAGTCTGCGGTTCGCGGTTCGTGGCTCGCTGTTTGCGGTTCACAATCGGAGGTACGTGGAGGGTGGCGAAAGCGCTCCAATTAAATGGAAATACAGGTCTCAACACAGCAACTACCTGACTCCTGAATTTTGACGTGATAGGTACAATAATCACCACCACCAGTGCTATTGCTGCATGCCCCTATTGACCCACAGGCAGCATTCTTTGCTACTAAGACCCTAGGGCCCTGTGCCAAGCACAATCCAGTAACCGAAGCTACGATGCCTAGAACTGACAGTTTCATGACGGAGAGTTGAGGGTTAACAAGAACGAGTGATTATGAATGCTGGGATTCCAACTATGAATAATATGACCCCGAAGATGACGCGCTAATGTCTAAACAGATACAGGAATCTCAATTGGCTCGTACACCTAATACCTTTTATACCTGAGAGTAATTGGATCCAGCCGCCACGGCATTCTTCCCCTCACTTAATGTACCGACATGCTACCATCTCAGCATAGATGCTATTGCCTTTGTCGGTAGTTTATACTCACGGCACATGCGTGTTCTGAACGTCTTGATGCATCTACCACGTGAATTTGGACAGGGATGCACCCTCGAACCAGAGAGGCGACTGCGGGGGCGAGTGGGGTTGAGTTCGTAAAGGATGCCTGAGTCTGAGATTTGAGATCAAGGACTCGAATAGGTCCTCGAGAATTTGAGGTTGGTTCTCTGCCAAGAAACGGCAGAATATGAATAATTAAGATCTGAGTCAATTGAGAAGAACGAAAGACGGCAGTCGAGGTAACTCCAAGTTCCAACAACAACTATACCATCACAATTCAGCAGAGTTGTAACAACTAATCATTCTTCAATACCATCTCCTCACTCACATGGGAATTATAACCTGGATCTTTCAGGTACTCAGGCACATGCCCAAACAAGCACTCAATATGAAACAACTTCTGACAGGCGGTTAAAGTACTAAAACTAGCGTACTCTGAACTGCTGAAAGCATTCACGATTGCATTTAATCATCACCTCGCACATCGGTCACTTCTCAAGCTATGCTCATTACTAAACTCCACCAATGCAATTCAAAGAGAGTCCACTGACGGAAAGGTCTTATAGCCTACCTAATTCTCCGTCTATTGCCTTAGGTCTAGCCTTTAGCAACCTTTTAGATGTTCATCCTGCTTTGGTAGAGCCGACCTTCGGCACGTTACCGGCGTAGAAGCTTCGGAAGCGTTCTAGAAATCAGGGGAAGAAGAATAGAAGCTTGCTAGTAAGGCGGGGAGCAATATTTCTATTCGGGAATCTATTGAGTCTGAGCTCATAAAACAAACTAATCTTAGATCGAACTCAGATCGAGGGTTATGCAACAGAGGTGGTGAATCGTTTGAACCGAACTTATCACATAGTGTCAGAGAAGAGATTGGGATGGTCACATTGAAGAATTTACCAAAGTCTGCCTCGTTTACCAGGCTCTTGTCTCCGGATTCGAAAGTGCCCTCGATCCAGGATGCAAAGACAGCCCCTGAGAGCCTGATCCGCAGAGCAAGGGCGGTAGATGGCTCATTCACTTGGTTAAGACCAGAAAAACGCCAGCAAGCGGAGTTGGTAGCAGTATCTCCTGTAGCAGTGAAGGATTTGGGGCTGGATCCGGCCGAGACTGAGACAAAAGAATTTGTGGAGATTTTTTCTGGTCAAGAGGTTGTAGAAGACGAATCCGAAGGCATTTATCCATGGTCACAGGCCTATGCTGGTTACCAGTTTGGAGAATGGGCCGGTCAGTTAGGTGATGGCAGAGTTGTGAGTCTTTTCGAGGCCACAAACCCGAACACAAACCGGAGATATGAATTGCAGCTTAAAGGCGCGGGCTTGACCCCATACTCTCGCTTCGCCGATGGTAAGGCCGTATTAAGGTCGTCCATTCGAGAGGCTTTGGTGTCTGAACATTTGCATGCGTTGGGAATTCCTACCACTCGGGCGCTATCATTAATATATCTGCCCGGAACCATTGCTCGACGTCAGTCGGTAGAGGAATGTGCGATAGTGTGTCGAATGGCCGAGACCTGGATTCGGTTCGGTACTTTTGATTTTCACCGGGCACGAGGTGATCGCAAGGAGCTTAGGAAACTTGCAGATTATTGTATTGATAATGTCTACGGACACGAAGAGCTGGAATTGTCATCCAAACCCAACCCTCCTGGCCACAACCGTTATCTTAGCCTATATCATGGCATCATCAAGAGATCTGCCATCACTTTGGCATACTGGCAGGCATATGCATTCATGAATGGAGTGCTTAACACTGATAACACCTCTATTTATGGGCTGTCTATGGATTTTGGTCCGTTTGGATTTATGGATACTTTTGATGAAGCATTTACCCCTAACCACGATGACGGGTTGCTTCGATATTCTTTCAAGAACCAGCCATCAGTGTTATGGTGGAATTTGTTAAGGTTAGGAGAGAACTTGGGAGAATTATTAGGCATAGGAGATAAGGTTGATGATGAGTCATTTATTAATGAAGGAGTCAATCGTTCTGATGTTCAGGATGTTATCAAACACGCAGAGAATGTGATTGAGAGCTCTGAACAGCTATTTAAGGACACATTCCTTTCGAAATACCTTGAATTGATTCGGAAAAGACTTGGGCTCAATGAAGCTTTTGAGTCTGATCATGATGAAGTGATAACTCCATTACTGAATACTATGCAAGAAGGCGAATTGGACTACAATCTATTTTTTAGGAAGCTTGGTGATGTTAAACTTTTCGAGTCGTCTGAGATTGATGTTGAGTCTTTAGTTGATCAGGATAGAGGCTTCAGTCCCACACAGACTAAGGAACAGGTCTCAGAGGCAGTCAAGAATTGGATTGAGAACATTTACAAACCAAGGTTAGAAAAGGAGAATTCCACTGATGACCAGGCCAGGAAGGAGACCGTTCACAAGGTTAACCCCAAGTTCTTGCTTCGTACATGGATTCTGGATGAGGTGATTGATCAGGCAACGAAAAACAATAACTTCGATTTATACAGCACTGTTCAGAAATTGTCTCTGGATCCATTTGCCGAGAGTTGGGGACAGACTAGCGAACTGGAAACCAAGTATACTAAGGAGCCTTCTAAAGCGGACAAGGCTCTCCAGTGTTCCTGCAGCAGTTAAAAGCAATTGCGAGTATTATCTATGGTGGTGTTATAATCTAAAATGATATGGTAGTGGGTATGTAATTTATTAACCATAAGAATTCATTATTTACATAAAAACTCTCAATTCAATCCTGTTTTACAACGTAGTATTAAGACTTGTTGAATTCGCTATGGTATCAAGATTCAGATCATAGGGCACGTGACCATCGGCGAAGTCCGGAGTGATCCTCCAGCATTTCGATCAGTCTTAAAACAGCAGCCTGTGCCCCTAATTATATATATAACTGCAATGAACTACGCTTCGTCTCTGGATTCTGCTATCGCTAGAGAAGATGGAGTTGCTGTTGCTCGATTATTATCAATAACTCATTCTGATCTTGCGGCTATAGCTAAGTCTACTAGTCCTGCCCTTGTGGAGACCAGGTTACGGCCGAAATTTCGCCAACCTATTTGGGCGGATATTGGAGTAGCTCATTGGCAAGTGGCATATCATGTTGTGCTTAAACAGAACTTGAAAGAAGCATTCAATGCCCAGAATACTTTACTCATGGCGGTCAATCGTGCGTCTGAAAAGTCGGATAATTGGATTTTACCAGTTATGTCAATTGTATCCAAAGAGCTTCGACAGTTAGCAGTGTTAGCAGATAAAGCCGACGACAAAGAGAAGTCTAATGAGCCAAAGAAGGCATCCGACAGCAAACAGGGCCATTATTCACACGAGTCGTCTCATGAATCCTCTTTAGAAGAAGCCACGAGAGCAATTAACCGAGCCTTCACTCTCTGTCTTAACGATCGATCGCCATCTCTGGAGGTTTCCAAAAAATGGGGAGCGTACTATTTTGTTGGCGAGTTGTTCAAGATTTACTTCAGACTAGACAAAAGACCACTCGCGAAAAGCGCAGTCAAAGTGCTTGAATCTATGGCATCTCGTGAACTGCCTCGGCTGGAAGAGTATCCTAAAAGCCATCAGGTTACGTACCTATACTACTGGGGAGTGCTATTGTTTATTGATGAAGACTATGAAGGAGCGCGAGAGAAGTTGGGCCGAGCATTGGATCTATGTTACAAAAAGAGCATCAAAAACATGGAGCACATTCTGTTATATCTAATCCCTTCGAACATGCTGTTAGAATCGAAGCAAAAACTTCCAAGCGCCAAGCTTTGGAATAAGTTTCCTCGATTAAAGGCCCTGTACCAAGACGTGGTTGCGGGTTATGGCAGTGGAGAATTCAAGCGATTCGATGACGCGGTACGGGAAAGACAGTCAGTTCTAGTCAACAAGTATGTATATTTGACTATGGAGCGAATCAGGGTCGCAGTGAGCTTTAATCTTTTATATTTGGTATGGAAGCAGAGTGGCAGAGGCACCCGACTTGGTGTTGATGAATTGGTTCGAGCGTTTGAGTTTTCAGGCTATTTTCGATATCACGAGTCGATGGATGTTACAAATGATAAGGAGGATCGACTAGATGAGATTGAGTTACTTGTTGCCGCCTTAATTGCTCGAGGGCACGTCAAGGGATATATTTCACATGAACGTCGCACAGTTGTTCTATCTAATAAGGATCCATTTCCGGCTCGAGCATAGGCTTGATACCGGGCGGCGGTGGTATCAACAGATTATGGTACTGCCCCAATCAATCCATTCAGCTCGGTTGAACCTAAGAACCAGTCATTTCATTAGACCATGCGCTCATCTGATAGTCAATCCATTAATCCAACCTCCGGTCTTTATCTACCCTCAAGCCTCCTACTAGCATGATTAAGGCGATGACGACTAATCCATCAACCCCCGAAGGCTGTGCGCCAGTCATGGTAGTGATATCCGGTGGCCTGGGTGATAGCACGCGGTAATAAGATCCGGTGGTGTTAGGTTGCGGCTAGGTTGCGGCATGTGTTTTGTTGACGAGATAAAACCGGAGCCCCGGATTCTAGCAAAGGAACAGTAGTGGCTATAAAAGGGGCAGAGGATCATAGAGGAAGTATACACGACTTTTAAGTTACGGTAATCACAAACGAAGCAAATCCCCTGGAGTGAGTAACCGGTATTGTTTGCCAGTTAACATCCACCTGAGTTCCACGGCGCATTATTGAATTATCAGAACATTGAATCCTTTGAAGGAGTATCAACCCCCCACAGTTTGAGTAATCGATCATACTTTATTCATTGTTTATACCATGTCCTCTACACGCAATTTCCTCAACCTTGGTGGACCAGTTGAACCCAGTGAGACTGACCGTAAGAACAAGAATGATGAGGAAGTATTAGAAGAGACAAATGATCTTGCAATCCCCAAACCTCGTCCTCGAGCTACTTCTGGGACCGCATTTGAATTGAGTCCTCCATTGTATGGGTCGGGAAATTCAAATGCTGGTGATTCTACAAAGCACTGAGAGTGGACTTCTATTCCATTGGCTACTATGGCATGTGAAACAAAAGATTCGGTATATTATATTGGATGGGTTATTTATTGTGTTAATATATGATACGACTTAGTACTACAACATCAATTCTTTTTGCAATAGCACCCCTGCTAGTAACGTAACCTTTCGATAGTACACTATTACTCTTCATGAAAATTCCAGGACCTCCACCATATTAACTCTAGTCTTTCCATTCTTCCACCGGCTAGCTATCTCTACTGTGCGTCGTTAACCGATATATGATTAGTCTGCTTTATTGCACCCGGGTCTTTGTCGTCGCGCCACCACCGGACCACTGTTGAACAGTTGCGCTGCCCAAACCTTCTGTGGCCCAAGCCGTAGGTACCTAGGCTGTTTGGTCGGGATGGCTGGTGGCAGGCACTACTACGCTACCGGTTCCTTCCTTATACTCGGTCCCCTACCACTAGGGCGCCTTCCAGCCAGCCGCCCAGCCCTCGGTTATCAAGACACATGTGGTTAAAGTCCCCCCGCGGGGACCGATGGATCAGAGTGTACAAATAGATCAAGCTAGTTTGAACGGATCAGATACGCAACAAAGTGAAAGGTTTCGAGGATCATTCATATTAACAAGTCATTAATCATTGAAAGGGGTCAGCCTAGTGGATAAAGGAGGCAAACTTAGAGGATCCGAGGTACCGTCTAGTGGTTAAGCGAGATAAACCGAGAGGGTCCGAGTAAGTGTTTCTAGAAGCAACTGTGTGTAAACTGTGTGTGATCCCAACCCTTAAGGACTGGAGCATCCGAAACTAAGACGAGAAAAAGAACAAAGTGATTGAGTGGTCAGGAAGATCTGATAAGAAGTTTCTCAATGGTTAAGTACCAAGTATTGGCCATTCCTCATACGATCCTGTTCCCAGGAAGCATCATTAGAGTGTCCCGAGATGCCTATTCGTCGGATCTTGTTAAGAAATCTGACGATAAACTTCTGATAGTGCCGAGAAATGAAGATGGGACTCTTCATCCATTAGGTACAATTGCATCTGTGGTGTCGGTACCAAAACAAGAGTCAGTGTTGCTGGAGGGCCTTCACCGAGCGAAAGTCGTGGCGGTGACCTCGTCGGGCGATGCGCAGTTGGCCGAAGTGTTGAAGCTTCGAGATTCAGTCGCTGCTCCTGATAAGACTAAGATAGAGTCGAAGTTGGATCAGCTCAAAGGTTCAGTCAAACGACTGCTAGACTTGAGTGGTGCCGATGGTGCATCGGTGATGAAGCGGTTCGCATCTGCCACCGCTGCTACTACTATCAATTCTCCAGGCAAGATGGTGGACATTTTGGCTTCAATCTTGCCTCTAGGATTTGAGAACAAGCTCAAGGTATTAGACGCAGTCGATGTTGATAACCGCCTAGATATTATCATTTCTCATGTTGAAGAGCAAGTTGAGACCTTATCTACTGCTGTCGTCACCAGACGTTCCAAGTCGTCCTCCTCTTCTAGTTCTACTAATAACAACCTGACTGGACCGTCTACTTCTCAAGCAGGAGATAACTTATCTGACGAGGATCAAGAGGTATCAGATTTGCAGAAAACACTCCAAAAACTGCCGTTATCTGAGGATGCGCGTAAGGTGGTTGATCGAGAGATCAAGCGCTTGAAGAGAATGCACCCTTCACAAGCTGAATACCAAGTATGTCGCACATACCTGGAGACCATCTCCGAAATCCCTTGGGCTCCTGATGTGAATGGGGAGGATATCAGTAGAGAGAAGGTTGATCGAGCTAGAAAAATACTCGATGCAGACCATTACGGGCTCCAAAAGGTCAAGAAGCGTCTGGTAGAATATCTAGCCATCATGTATCTTCGCCAACAACAGGAAAAGAGGGACGGTGCCAAAGCGATTGAGGAAAAGGCTCCTATAATTCTTCTGGTTGGTCCTCCTGGAGTCGGAAAGACTTCATTAGCTAAGTCGGTTGCTAAGGCTCTTGATCGTAAGCTTCATCGAATTTCTTTAGGAGGAGTGCGGGATGAAGCTGAAATTCGTGGCCATCGTCGTACCTATGTCGGGGCTATGCCTGGACTGCTTGTGCAGGGACTTCGTAAGGTGGGAGTAACAAACCCAGTGATGGTTTTGGATGAAATAGATAAGATTGGCCAAGGCAGTAACTTCCATGGTGATCCTTCCGCTGCGATGCTTGAAGTCCTTGATCCGGAGCAGAATTACGCATTTTCTGATCACTATATTAACTTCCCCATTGATCTGTCCAAGACCCTTTTTATTGCTACTGCTAACTCGACAGATACAATTCCTGGACCATTACTCGATCGCATGGAGACCATTCGAATTGATGGCTATACTTACATGGAGAAGCAACACATTGCTGAGAACTATCTCATTCCTAAGCAGTTACGGACTAATGGAATGGATGCCGAATCAGTGGTTATTCCGTCTCCAGTGCTGCATGCAATTGCCACAAAGTACACTCGAGAGGCAGGAGTTAGAGAGCTTGAAAGACAGATCGCCACATTATGCCGAGGTAAGGCAGTGGAGCAATTGCAGAGTGACGATCCGAAGACCAAAATCGTACTGTCAGTAGCAGAGCTTGAGAAGTATCTAGGCTTGGAAAAGTACCATGATGAGGTTGTCAACGATGAAGTCGATGAGTATGTCGACCTGAAAGGAGTTGTTCGCCGTCGGACAGCATATGGTGTCGTCAATGGTCTCGCATATATGGGAACCGGAAATGGTGGCCTGCTAATGTTCGAAGCTACTAAGATGCCAGCGACCAACGGTAAGACCGGAGGTAATCTCAAATTAACTGGTAAGCTTGGGGATGTCATTTCTGAATCCGGCCAGATCGCAATGTCCTGGGTTCGAGCAAACACATCTAAGATCGGAGTAGCTGAAGATGATCTGGTCAAGTTCGATATCCATCTTCACGCCCCTGCTGGGGCCATTCCCAAAGACGGACCTAGTGCTGGTATGGCAATGACAATGGCGTTGATTTCTCTGTTCACACACCGTACCATTCCTGGAGACATTGCAATGACTGGCGAGATGACTTTACGAGGGAAGATCTTGCCAGTCGGAGGCATTCGGGAGAAACTACTGGGTGCTCATATGGCAGGTATAAAGAGGGTTCTTCTTCCATTTCACACCGCGAAGACTGTGAAAGAAGAGTGTGGCTTTGTTAAGGAGACTGGAATGGAGGTCATATACGTTAAGTACATTTGGGATGCTATTCGTGCTGTGTGGGGTGATGGCTATAGTGGAGTGGTACTTGATTCAAACCTCTAAACGTTTTCTTTAGGTTTTTGGATTCAATCTGTACTATTTATCTAAGAGACAATAATGAATGTAGCTGTAAATCTGCCCTCTAAATGTGTACTACCGTTGTTTAGAGGTAATTGGTTTCATGACTCGTGCGTCGGGATTTGTAGGTACCGCCGGATATGAGAGCCCTAACCCGTGGCTGGGCTAAGCGAGACCGAAAAAACCCGACCTGCCAAATCATCCCATCACTGATTCCACCGGAAGTACAAGATTGATCGCATTGCACTATAGACAAGAGAACGCTACTATTAAGGCATTGATATAGTAAATTATTGATCCAAAATGGATATAAAAAGCATTGATGATGATCCAGCGTTCATTATGACCGGATTATTTGGAGTGGGAAGCATAGGGGCTAGTGTGTAGGTAACAACGGTTGCGGGAGTTGAACAGTAGATACATGTCAATACGAACAACCAATAAACTAACAATTAGGCTGGCAAAGAGTGCAAAACCTGCTATATGGGGACTATCAGTTGCCGCTCTATATGGCAGCAGCGGATATCTATCCAGAACTCAAAAAGATCAAAGCAATGGCTTAACAATAGGGCTTGCAGTGAGCTCAGTGGTTGCAGGTATGGGGATCCAGAGAGCTTTAAGAACTCAGAAAGCAATTCCTATGACTGTGGCAGTAATTGGCGTGGTAAACACAGCATATTATGGACGCAAGCTATATGACCGCACTCATTAGAGGTGAAAAGGGACCGGAGTGATTGGCTTATTATGACCATTATGACCATTATGATGCCAAATTTAATGACAAAATCTAATAATGTACTTCCTACAAATCATGAGCTCAAACCACAAGTACTAAGCTTTTAGGAAATGATACAACATCCTGCACTTGTTGCTTTACTAGAGCAGTCGTCCCCATCTTCGTCAAGATATCCCCACAGTTGTGGGACGCAGTGATCTCTTGTATTATGAGTAAACTTCAAAATTCTAAAATCCTTGTTAGCACCAATTCTCTTTCATCACATACTCTATTGCATACTCTAACACTGCCTACCATGGTCTACAGCCTGTTGCCCTTACCATCGCTTCGTTTCATCACTTACTCTAGGCACGCCTTAGATGCAAACATTCGATCCCGACCTAAATCTTCCCGTAATCTTTGATTAACCTCAACTATTCGGATAAGCTTAAGAGTTAACATAGTATCAGCTTGTTTGTCAATTTGATTTCTATCCATCTTAGACGTGGTAAGGTTGTAGTGGGAGTTAATCCTCGGATGAATGTCGTGGTGGTAAAAGTTATGCCTCATTTCGCGGTCCGATAAGATAAGCTTATAGGGGGGGGGTAAAGGGCAATCCACCGGAACTTTGATGGGATGGCCGAGTGACAGAAAATGATGAAGACAAGTGATACTTAGTGGAACTTTATTTATCAAAGGATTCTCTCTACATACATCTAATATATTACTTTACTGGCTAACAGCAGCTCCATGGTTCTTGACATATCGGCCACTAGGATCAGCATGACAACCCCAATCAGCCTTAGGAATCCATCTCATCACAGTGCTAGCAGCGGCCTTTTCAGGGAAAAGCTCGTCGAAGATTGTTCGATACCAGTATGCTTCCTTAGTGAGAGGAATGTCATCACCCCAGTGGGCTTTAGGGTGAGTGAACTGATCGTTAGAAACTGCCTTCTCAGCTGATTCCTTGAGCCCATCAATCCATGAATACCCGACTCCATCAGAGAATTGCTCCTTTTGTCGCCACAGGATTTCTTTGGGCAAATATTCACCATTATCAAATGCCTTTCGCAAAATGTACTTTTCAATTCGCTTCTCCTCAGGCACATGAAGCTTGTCCTGAGGACGAACTGCCAAAGCAACGTCCAAAAAGTCTTGATCCAGGAAGGGAACTCGGGCCTCCAAACCCCATGCCATGGTAGACTTGTTGGCTCGAAGACAGTCAGCATAATGAAGGTTCTTCACCCTCTTAACGCACTCCTTATGGAACTCTTCAGGAGAGGGAGCTGCTGAAAAGTACAAGTACCCCCCAAAGATCTCATCTGATCCTTCACCCGATAGAACCATCTTGATCCCTTGAGCTTTGATCTTACGAGAAAGTAAGAACATTGGAGTAGATGCCCGAATAGTAGTCACATCAAACGTCTCAAGATGGTAGATGACATCTCTCAACGCATCCAGACCCTCATCTATAGTAAACGTGTAGTTGTGGTGGATGGTACCAATGTACTCTGCTACCTTCTGAGCTGCAATAAGATCCGGAGCTCCTGGCAGACCAATGGCGAATGAATGAAGTCGTGACCCTGAAGAATTGACAAGATTACCCTTAGCATCAACTCCCGCAAGGTGGTGTTGGACAGGATCCTCAGGAGCTGCAGCCCGAGTCTCTCTCATGGCAATCGCAGCAATCAGAGACGAATCAAGGCCTCCTGACAGAAGAACTCCATATGGTACTTCAGACATGAGTCGCTTTCGTACCGCCGTCTCCAAACTGGTCCTAATCAGATCCAAATCGGCTTCCTTAGTAGGAATGATTGAGTCATCAATCCATTCTGGCTCATAATATCTAGTGATCTTGTCAGTTTCAGAGTCATACACATGGCCAGGGGGGAAAGCGGTAATATCATCACAATCATCAGTCAAGCATTTGAGTTCAGAAGCAAAATATACCGTCCCTGGTAGCTTGGAAGAACGGCCCATGTATAGAGTGGTAATACCAATAGGATCTCTGGCAGCGATCAATCGATCCTTCTCCACATCGTACAATGCAAACGCAAAGAATCCATCCAAATATTTGGGCGCATCAATTCCATACTTCTGATATAATGGGATTACCACCTCACAGTCAGAATGAGTCTGAAAGCCAAATCCATTAAATTCATCTCGCAAAATACGATGATTATAAATCTCTCCATTCACAGACAACGCATACTTCTTGTTTTCAGTGGTGATTGGCTGAGCTCCGGTATCCAAACCTACAATTGCCAATCGTTCGTGAAGTAGCAATGTGTTGTTGGAGATGAAGTTTCCACTCCAATCAGGACCTCGATGACGAATTCTTTTCGCCAGTTGAAGAGCTTTTCCTTTAAACTGATCCGCTTCCGGATGACGGAAAATAGCACAAATTCCACACATGGTCGTTGTCACAGATTGCTTGAACTATATTAATGACTTCCTGAACCTAACTGACTCTATGATCCAAAGTTACCCTTAGATCTTGTGCTCGGTGGCTTAATTTTTTCTTCGTTCTATTCCTTCTACCGTACTTGATATTTCATTTTACTTTAAAGCCGCACCGGTGAAATTTCGCTCTTTTAAGAGTCATCTTGCTTGGCCTGGGTAACCTACGATAACGGCTGATTAGTGCATCTACAAACGAGAAAAGATGGGCCAAAGATAAGGCTCGTTAAGGGCGGTGGATAGATAGAGTAACAGTTAAACAATGTGTCATAGAGCTTGATCCAATCAAGAGGACTGCGTAACAGAAAGCTGAGAGGGCGAACCGATACAATAGGTCAATATACCAAACTGATACAGTAAACCGACATAATTAATACCGATGTAATAAACCGATGTAATAAACCGATGTAATAAACCGATGTAATAAACCGATGTAATAAACCGATGTAATAAACCGATGTAATAAACCGATATAATAAACCGATATAATAGATTAACAGTCTTGATGAACGCTTAAGAAATTGTCAAAGCCGAAGGATGCTAATTGATAGTTATAATAATGTGAATACGCTATAGGTAATAGCTAAAGTAGTTCCTAGCTTGGATTAAGGTAACAAGATCCTATTAGTTTTTTTATTCTTTGAATTAATAAGCCATCTTCCTTCGAGTGATGTTTTCCGCCAACTCTCAATCAAACTCTCTTTTGACATCTCGAGAAGATTAATTTCCTTCCATCTCTACCTTAAGCTCATGACAAATGTCAAAGCATTCAGCTAGCATCGCATTTAACATGCCTTGACCTTCAGGAATCGTATCCCCAACCATAAACTTGCCATCAACTCTCAAAGCATCAATCGACGCAAGCTTCATTTGATAAGGATACAATTCCCGAGCAGAGGAAAGTCCTCCTATCTTCTTCACTTCAAGAAGACACCTTCGAACGGTGGAAAGCTGGTTATGCACAGGGGTCAATGCTTCTGAAATCGGCTCAGAGCTCTCAAGAAGCTTATAAATAATTGCATAACATCGTCGCAGTAAATACAGTAAAACTGACTGACCTTTAGGTACACTCGACGATAATACATTGACTGGAGTGCCTGTTCCTTGAGGAGTCGGGTTGCTCTCCCCGTCCTTAAGTGCGGTACCGCCAACTTTTTCAGGAAGTAACAGACTCTGTTTTGGAACTCCATGCCCTGCATCTGCTTGAGGTGCTAACATTGGAGTTGAGACTTGTGACGGAGGCTCTGAAAGTGATGCAGCCAACCGATCAGAATTGTAGAATACACCATGCTCTCGCAAGTCGTCGATTCGTTGTAATCGTCTCTGGAACGCATACAAATCAGTTTCACGCAATGTCCATCGATGAGTCACCAGTAGGTTCTCTAGCTGAGTCTTCATTTCCACCAATTGCACATAGATTGGCTGAAGAACCGGATCAACAAGGTCCGAATGGGAAGCCATAAAGTCTTGAAGCATGTCGTGGCACTTTTCCAACATTCCGTTGACTGCTGCTTGCCCTTGTTCAAAAGGCTTTCCGTCAGAATCCACAAACAGGCCGTCAGAATTGCGCTGAGACTCAATCTGTTGTAATTGAGTGTGTAAAGGCTTCAGAGAGTTTTTCTGGAATCCAGGCTTCGAAACAACCGACATGATCTCTCTTCTCAACAACACCAATCGCTTCAGTACTGGTTTCAATTCGGGATCTACATTAGCCATAGATGATTGCACTCGTTTGAATAACTCCTCACATTTAGCCAACTTTTGCTTAACCAACTTTACTGTAGCAGAATCTGACCCAAGATCCTCAGGCTGTTCAGCATTTACGATCTCTCGTACTTCGTCCAGTCGCTTTCGAATAGGGTCAATATCGGATTCGGTATAGGTAGATGATTCGGCTAGATGTTCCAGCAATCGTTGTAGAGTATTTAAGGAGGCATATGTTGCTGCTGGTGATCGCGTATGCCCTACTGTCAGTAATACTAGAGATAAGAGTTGGAATACATCGTCAGTCAAGGACTCTAGTTTCGTTGACCTTGTTGGCAATGCTACCATGCTCTGTATTAGTGGAACCATTCGTTCTCGAACTATGGCTATATCAGACGGCTTGATGTATCTAAAAAGTACCAGTTAGTAAATGTACACAGGAGACTTACAACAAGTCTTGGTAGTCGTAATTCCAGGACCCTTCTCAATAACTCAAATTCCGTTGTCCATTACTTACTTTGATCTATCACTTTTCAATGCTCTCAGAGCAGATCGAGTTGCGGTGAGCTCTTGAATAATCTGTGATTCCTCCATCATTATCTACCCGGGCTCCACAGTAACCACACACTAATATCACCCTATTGAATTGGTTCTTATTTATTGATGTCCAGGTAGTTTGTAATAGTTCGTTCTGCTGGTTAGTAAATGTTATCTTTGATCACCGGAACAACACGGTTGCATGAAAAGAAAAAGGAGGTAGGTGACCACGAGAAACATTGCGGGGCGTAAGAGGGGGGCATATGTGAAATGAGGAGGTGCAAAGAGTTAGACATACAGGCGAGGGAAAATAACAACAAATGAACATAAAAGTTGAAAATCGAAATCGAATGTACATTGGATGGTTAAATTTCTTATCAGAAGTTACAAGATTGCATTGTGGGTATCTAAATATAGCGCTTTTTCTGCTAGATTTCGGCAGTTAGTTCAATCAACCCAAACTGATCCAGTAACTCGTCTCACACGTGACCACGATGATGGATCCAAATAAGGGCGGAAGGCTTGGCGAAGCAATGAAAAGCTTGTTTGATTTGTTCAGCATTTGTGAATGTGGAGAGTTAGCAACTTGGCTCAGTGTGGACCAGTGCAGATTCGACCCGGTTCAGCCCGTGACCGAGAATGCGGCGCGTGACTACTCAAGGCTATGACCTCTGAACATTGGGCTCGAACATGGCCCATGAGCATGATCCAATTGATATTGCCGGTACACTTGAACTATAGATTGAATTCTATCTTTCCTTCTAGCCCTTATCTCCTTCTCTTATCTTCAGTCCTTTACCTCGAATCCCGCTAATCACTGCAACTAGTTGAATCAAAGTGGCTGAATGGAGCGTCCACTGTTTCAGATCTCACTCTCTGTTACACTGAGTTCTGTCGAGTACTGAGGTAGAAGCCATGACGGCGGCTGTATGGAACTTCATGTTAGTAACCAATCAAACATCAAGAAACATCAAGCAAAGGGGCGAGGATTGGAGTTATAGGATCTAACCAGGAGGCATTAGTCTTTGAACATTCGATTTCGGACATTCTCGTCCCACTTCCTTCCCTAAATTCAAGTTGTGTCCTTAATTTGCTGGTTGAAGACTTGCCCAAATCCGACCGGCAAACTATCCAACCTGGTGGGACAGCACATGATCACGTGTCTCTTTCCCGAACTGGCTAATTAGAATACGCGTGGCGCGATCCTTGAAAGGGAAAAATTTTTAGGGACGCGTCAGTCAAGGTTCACGCACGACCCCCAGCAAGGGTAGTAATTTGATAAAGGGGCCATATTGATACTAATACAGACAGGGTCAAGCTGGTATCGAGCGCGAAGTCAATAAGGCTCCAGGCTGTTTAATCAACAGATTCATCCGAGCTTTTACCTACTTTAGAACCTCTATTATTTGTTGTCCTCCTACGCGCTTTTGTATCTAAGGATCGATAGTTCTGCCACCGACTTTTTGTCGTGTGTTTGAGTGCTTCTTCAGTTTCGTCGATCGGACGCGAATCAATCCTGACGGTACAGATCCAGCCCCCTTGAGTAATGGATGGGGCTTGTGCTTGGTTTAAAGACAGTTTAATTACTATTCCTAAACGGGATTTTTTAGATACATTGTCTTTTTTTCTTCCTCTCTCTCTGTCTAATCACTAGTAGATTTTTATTGATCTGAACTGACAAGGAAACTCTTGTGCCAATATTAGGTTAGGTATTAGGTCAGGTGTTGGCATAGATTATTAGTGTAGACTCTGATACGAACTACGTTGGGCGCGACAACGAACTGTCTTGTACACACGACCAGGACAAGGACCAGGATCGGGAACCGGATCACGACTCGCGGGACTCAACAGTGGTATACCAAACCTTTTGTTGTCTCATGATGCAACCTACTCCTGCTGATAAGGTACTTAAAAGAGTCGAAATCTCCAAGATTACACGGAACCTGAAATCTCGCCTTCAACTGGCTTCTTACAAGACTAGAAGAGGATGGGAGAATTTAACGCTTGAAACCATCGAACCAAGAATTGTCAAAGAGGCTCGAGAGCAAGAAGAAAAACGGCATCGATCGCCTTTAACCAGTGATGGTCACACCACGCCAGTTAAAAAACACTTAGACAATGATGGTACTGCTAGACTACTGATGGCTAGTTCTAGTCCTGGCCAATTACCGGGTTTAACTCCATCTAGGCATATGACTCTGGTACTGACGGATGGAAGCGTTCGTACAGTTGGTAATTCATCAGCTGATAGCGGGCCCGCATCAAGTCCTCAATTCACTTCTCCTCAGACTCCACGATTACGAGATTTACGATCATCGCCTCCGGTGGAGCCGCCTAGGACTCCTTCGCCACAATCCACCGCCGAACGAGGAGCAGACTTACTAATGTATTTGGCCACCTCACCCAGTCCAGCTCAGAGACGAACGGGAGCGAATAATGCTCATGGATCCTCATACCGTCCACCAACCACTCCTCGAATGCAGCAATACGGTATGATGCAATCATCATCTCCCGGACAGTTTGGCACTCCTGGGGCGATCACGATGACGCCGTCTAAGATGAACACTCCTCAAGTCAATTTCCAAGACTATCTTATTGTCAGTCCATCTCCTATGAGGCAAGATCCCTCTAAGAAGCGTCATGAGCGAGATGCTCCTGGGCGGCAGTTACAATTTTAGAATGTTAAAAGGATGTTGAAAGGATGTTGAAAGGATGTTGAAAGGATGTCGAAGGGATGTCGAAAGGATGCCGAAAGGATACTGAAAGAGATGATTACGCTGAATGAGTAGTTTGGTGTTACGTGACGACCTGATTTTAATATATCGCCATGTTGAATGGATGATGACTATATACTAATGAACTATATTATTTACCAATCTAACCCTCGGCTGAGAGGACACAATACTCTAGCAATAAATTTTGTAGGGGCTGAATATAGCATGGAATATAACTGCAATTATAACTATAAGTAGGATGTGGTACCGTACTAGCGCGGTCGCACAGCAGTACCAGAACAGTACTATACAGCACAACAGTACCAGAACAGTACTATACAGCACAACAGTACCAGAACAGTACTATACAGCACAGCAGTACTAGAACAGTACTATACAGCACAACAGTACCAGAACAGTACTATACAGCACAACAGTACCAGAACAGTACTATACAGCACAGCAGTACTAGAACAGTACTATACAGCACAACAGTACCAGAACAGTACTAGCCTAACGCAGTACCGGCTAAACACACTACAATCATAATACCAGTACCACAACCAGTACTAACACATTACTAACACATTACTAACCACTACAAGCACACTACTAACACTAACCACTACAAGCACACTACTAACCACTACAAGCACACTACTAACCACTAACCACTACAAGCACACTACTAACCGCTACAAGCACACTCCAAACAGCACTGCCAGTGCCGCAGTACCCACACCTGCCCGCATAGCACCCACATTGCCAGCACCGATCCGTACAGTACCGTACAGTTCCGTACAGCACCAATCACTAAAGCGCCATACTCCCGCTACACTACCTCTCCCACTCACTAGTCCCCATGCTACCATATGCGTTATCGATGACCCCGCTGCGGCCACCCCTTTGGTTCTAATTTAGGACGGTCAACACCCGATTCTGCTACGTAGGGGGGAAGGAGTTTCATAGTTCAACTATGGAGCTTGGCCAAGACTAAAGGTTTAGGAGAAAGAAAAACATCACAAGAATCCGACCAGGAGCCTTAGAGAACCAGAAAAGGAATTTGACTCACCAAATCTAGCTACCTTACATCATTTCCCACTCTCAATACTTGGCTCTACGTGAACGTGTGCTATCTCTTTCAGTTAAGCGCCGTTGAGCCTAAAGACGTTGGTAACCTACCTGCAGCTATCACAAGTTGGAAGGCGGTGAGTGTGAGCGGCCGAACTTTTTTGCATTTTTATTTTTTTTAACTGGCCGTAAAAGTAAAAAAAAACTCTGAACCCTTAGGATACACTTAAACTACGGTTATCGGATACAGGGTTTTATTTGACACAGGTTAGCTGTTCATTCTTTCAAGGTTTAGGACCTGAGTTGTACCTTCTTTTTTGTTTTATTGTATTGTATTGTCATCTTACTGGTATACGTTCGACCGGTCAGCTTTCGCTTTAGGTTTTTGACGCGACAGTGTAATATATACCTGTCATTTAGATACAAAATCGAGGCGACAAGAAATCCTAGGCGGGTCTAAGATCGTTAGAGGATTGAAACCGCCATCAAAGGTGACGGCTAACGGGATTTGTTCGCTTTTTGTTCGCTATCTGTTGAGCCAGGCTTCATAGTGACCAGGTCAACGTTCGAGGCTTAATTTTATAGGGGTAAAACGGTGACGTTTGAGGGCCTGATTTTTTTCTTTTAAAGGCATAACGGCATAAACTGTAACAGGTTAAGGTTGTAATCACGAGCCCCCTCCTACCAACCATCTACTGATATTTAATCATTCACAGTGGTTGTTTGTTACTAATGCAACTATTGATACCATCACTTCTACTCGCCTTGTGCTCGAGTGCTTGGGCCGAAAATTCTGCCACTGGTTATGGACAGTACACTGCTTCAGGATGTTATTCTAGTTCGGGACAACTTAAATCTCAAGGTCAGAATTCTGCTCAGACTAGTTTAAAATGCTACCAGATTTGCTCTGGTCAGGGCTATGCGGTGTTTGCTACTAATAATGGACTTAACTGCTATTGCGGCAACTCGATGCCATCTTCAGAAACTTCATCGTCAAGCTGCGACGTGCAATGTGCTGGATACCCCTCTGAAAACTGCGGAGGAAAAGATGCATTCAGTGTGTACACTATTGACGGATCATCTGTCTCATCATCATCTCCTTCCTCTACCTCCTCCTCCTCATCATCATCCTCGACTTCATCGTCGTCCTCATCCTCCTCATCTACTTCATCCTCATCTACTTCTACTTCCACTAGCAGTAGTAGCAGTAGCACCTCGAGTTCGAGTGCAAGTTCGACTCCCAGTTCCAGCTCGACTGCCTCTTCTTCTTCTTCCTCCTCCACTTCTAAGTCATCCTCGACTGCATCAGCTTCTTCTACTGGCTCGTCAGGGTCAAAGAAAAAGTCAGCGATATCTGGAGGAGCAATTGCTGGGATAGTGATTGGAGTGTTAGCAGCACTTGCGTTAATTGGAGGCACTATATTGTTCCTCAAGAAACGACGCCAGTCTAAATATGACAGTTTCGACAATGGATCTCAAGATCCGTTTGGAGTTCGAGAACCAAAGCCTCCTGGTGGTCCCTCAGGTACCGTCGCGATGGGGGCTGGAGCAGCTCCTGGTTCAAGAGGTCCTAGTGGAGGTGCTGGCGCCGCCGCTGGGTTAGATTCCAGTTTCTTGGCAATTGATCAACGAA
The DNA here is from genome assembly GCA_003705795.3 of Blastobotrys americanus. NCBI lineage: Eukaryota > Fungi > Ascomycota > Dipodascomycetes > Dipodascales > Trichomonascaceae > Blastobotrys > Blastobotrys americanus. The sequence continues at coordinate 215,157 of PPJN03000004.1, read as the reverse complement.
TGAATCCAGTCATGTTAGGTGAGCGCAGGATATCTGACGGTTCACTAGCTGATGAGCAAGATTATTCTCGAAAAATCTTACGAGTGGCTAATCCTGATGAATGATTTTATTTGACTATGATTAAAACGATGATTGGATTCTTATGTTACTATGTGACAAAAGACGTATGTGCTACTAATAAATTATATCTGTAAACGTTCACCGGTACTGATCACTGCTACTGATGTACAACTGCTGATCTCACAATCTTCCTGCCTTTGTTGCAGTTCGTTCCTTGCTGTTCGTTGGCAATCGCAACTTCATCTCAACCGCCTTTAATGCCTGAGCAATCGTCGCCCGATTAACTTGGTGGATGACGAAGCTACGGCCGGGTAATGTTCACAGCCACTGTGGACATAATATTTAAAATAGCTGAAGTTGTCAGGCTTAGATCGAAATAACAAAAACACGACGCCAACAGTAAGGAATCGACAGTAAGAAGTCGTTAGTAAAAGAGGCGAGAGAGGTGTTAGAAGATTATATTTGCATAATGTCAGTCCGTAATCGAAAAGAGATTAGTCCTCCTAGTGACCTGATTTCATCAGACGATAAGGATAAGGTAGCTCCTGCTGATGGGCATATGTCTATGGTGAGAACATTACTGTTTGCGGATTATATTACTTTACTCAATTGTTTTTGTGGAGTTCTATCTATATTCTCTTCTGCACAGTACTTGGCTGGTGGTGAAGTATTTGTGCTTTACCGAGCAATGGCACTGTTACCATTGGGATTGTTTTTCGACTTTATGGATGGACGAGTAGCTAGGTGGAGGTCGAAATCTAGTTTGATGGGTCAGGAGCTTGACTCGCTCGCAGATTTGGTTTCATTTGGAGTTGGTCCTGCTACGGTAGGCTTTGTTATTGGGCTGGATACTATAATTGACCGAGCGGTGTTAATTTTCTTCGTGTTGTGTGGACTGACTCGATTGGCTAGGTTTAATGTAACGGTGGCACTTATTCCTAAGGATAAGGGAGGAAAGTCTAAATATTTCGAAGGCACCCCAATTCCCACCACGTTATTCATTGTGTTAATTATGTTCATACTTGAAAGATATGGGCACATTGGATCAGCTTTACCAGGAGGAAAGCTGTCCTTGTTTAGAAACTGTGAGTTGTCGAGCTTCCATCCGTTTGTAGCTGTGTTTGCTATTTCAGGATGTTTGATGACATCTCGAACGTTGAAGATTCCTAAGATCTAATTATGATCACTCAATTTGAAGATGATGTAAAAGAAAACCGAAAGGTTGAAGCTAATTGCTTGTATAATACTTACGATTAACGATAGCAGCTATAGTTGGAATGCATTTGTAATCAAATCATGTTTAATAGTGTGTGATAATTGTATTTCAGTCAATTTTGCGGTTAATAACGCACAATCATTGTTCATTACTGTTCATTGCTGTGTAAATCACTGTGTACGTTACTGTTCACTGCGTACGCTACTGTTCACTGCTGTTCATTACTGTTTATTACTGCTCATTGCTGTGCAAGTTATTGTGTGCGCTACTGTTCACTGACATGTTAATTGCTGTGCTAATTGCTGTGCTAATTGCTGTACAAACGCTGTACAAACGCTGTACAAACGCTGTTGACTACCGCTAATTGCTCCTAATCGCTGTGTTAATTGCTTAGCTCTGCATTGCTATTCTCTCTTCTCTGCTTCTCTCATGTTCGTCGACCAGATCTACACTGTACCCTGATGACGTCATGTAGTGCGAGGCTTAGACTTATCCTATTGTTATGGCATCCTGAAAAGTCAGAACCTCGATCGCGTGTGTGAATTGCACTCTCAAAATCCTCAAGCTAAATCCTAATCATATCCATCGATGTCACCATACTCTCCGGAGTCAGATGCTTCGAATCCTCCTGCTCTCATGGCTCCCTTTGTACTGCAGTCAAAGGGTGAATGCTGGAATTTTGTGTGACGTGTGCGGCTATGCGGTATATATACAAAGCCGCCAGGCCCCCCGCGTGTTTCCAACAGTAACAAAGGAACGAACGGTGGCATTAGAAACCCGGGTGAGGTTCAAGAATTGGTTCTAATCAGCTCCAGTATAGAACAGAACGAAGTGAAATACCAAAGTGCGTTGGAAGGAAATTACAGGCAGGTTTTTACTGTAAAAAGCTGGATTTTGTTAATAGGCACCCAAGGTTTGTTTAGATAGCGTTGCTGTGGTTCCCAAGTTAGTATTGCAAGCTATTTGTTCCAAGATTAGACTAGACCTTAGCAGCATTCGAGTTTCAAGGTTTATATATATAACTGCCAGGGTTACAAGTCAGTATCCATCAAACATTGGGATTGAAAGGTGAGCAGTTCCATCACACATAGTGCGATAGATAAGCGAACGGAGACAAGCGCCCAATCAAAATCGGGAGTTTCAGTTTTCACATTGTGTTATTGTTGCTTCAAACTAAAGGGATTCTTAACCATTAACTATACCTGACGACTGACTGTCGGTGCATAGGATATTTGTGGTTAATTTTTGAAAAGACTCCAAAAACATAAAACAACAAAAACAACAAAAACAACAAACAAAAAGAGGTATCAATATCTCTAGCTTTTACAATGTCGGAGCTGAACTTGGTTATTCCAGTTAATGCTCAGCCGACTGAAGCTTTGGCTGCTAGATTTGCTGCTTGGAGAAGAGTCATTCGACAACTCAACGTGTACTTTAAGGAAGTAGCTTCAGTCAACGAAGAGGCAGTCAAGCAGAACGTGCGGTTAGGCCATGCTATCAATTTCCCATTCTTCTCCCAGGGGTCCTCTTCCTCTCAAGCTCCCTCGGTAGGAGACGATGTTGGAGAATCTCAACGAATCAGGCAAATGTTTTTAGACATTGGCGAGAACTCAGTTTCCGCAGTACCTTCAGCTGCGATTGAATTTCATCGTGCTCAGGCTGCAGCTGCTTCTAGAACTGCTAAAGAGCTTGCTCACAATGTCATTCCTCGTCTCGAAGATCTTCGCAGAGATCTAGTGGTCAAAATCAAGGAAATCAAGTCTCTAACTTCAGACTTTAAGAATTCCGTTGCCCATGAACAATCATCCACGGCTAAGGAGTTGGATCAGTATTCAAATGCCATAGATACAATGTCTAGAAGCCCGTCTCTTCTGCAATCCCGACATGATCCCTATTTGCTTAAATCACAGGTCGAGAGAGCATTGGCTCGTCAAGTTCATGAGGAAAACTATCTGTTGGAAGCGTTCATCAATCTCCAATCCTCTGGTAGAGAGTTGGAAGAAGTTGTGGCTCAGGAGGTTCAACAGTCACTTGCTGTTTATGGCAAGCTCATAGGATTACAAGGCAAGCATCTTACCGATTTGTCAAACAGCATCATGACTGGGTTTGTTGCTAAAGATCCTGCGTTTGAATGGGATGCGTTTGTTCGTCGAGATTCCAACTTTGTAGACCCTAGCCTACGTCCCCGGAAGTCTGACCAAATTGCATATCCCCATCAGTCGTCCCTTCTTGCTTCCCAAATTAAATCTGGTTACTTGGAACGACGGTCAAAGTATTTGAAATCTTACTCTAAGGCTTGGTATGTGCTGACTCCATCTTTTCTTCACGAGTTCAAGAGCTCGGACAGAAGTAAGGATCCCAATCCTGTCATGTCTCTTTCACTCAATGACTGCCAATTGTCTCGAGAAACTGGATCGTCTTCAAGCTCTTCATACAAGTTTGTGCTCAACACCAAACAGAATGGTCATCATGCACATAGGGGGCATAATTGGGTTTTCCGTGCAGAATCAAAGGAAAAACTGGAGGATTGGTACAAGATCATCTCTCGTCTCACTTCGCTGCCCACACCAGTTGACAGAGTTCGTATCCTTGAAGCTGCAACCTCGGGCGAATTACTACCCATTAGTGCTTCTACCAGAGACAATACCTCTGAAACTGCTGTTTCGTCTATAGCTCCTTCAGACTCTCAGAGTAGGGTCGCGTCTGGTCACCACGCTCACTCTACTGCTGCTAAAGGCTCTTCTTTGGACGGTGATACTAAGTCTGCTAGTGGTATTGGGGCCGCTGGAGCCACCGCTGGGGCCGCCACAGGAGCCGCCGCTGTTGCTGCTGGAGTAGCCCATCTTCATCTCGGTGATCATGATGATGATGCCCAAGATAATAAACCTCAAGGCTCTACGGCTGCATTGGCCTCGAATTCCCGTGAAGCAATTCTAACAAGTGCTACGGGTTCTACTGAAGATTCTGAAGAACAAGTTTCATCGCCTGTACTTTCAGAGACCTCGGCTGTCACTTCGAATGGAGAACCATTCGAGGTCGAGCCTGAGCAGATTGTTGAGGATGATGAAGCTACAAATCAGCAAGACGGTACTGCTGAACGACCAAATAGAGGAAGATTCCCTAGTGAAGTCAAACTAGAAAGTCAGCCAGTCGATCCTAACCGTGCTGGAGATGACGAGACTTTGAAGCACGAAGCAAATAACTTCATTGTACCATCTGAGGTTGATAACTCGTCAACTGCGGTCGATAATGACTCTGTGTTCTCTTACGATCTTGAACATGAGACACATTCTACCTTGCCTCAAGATACGAACTTCAAACCTGTTGATGCGGACTTGCCAGTCCAGGTGGAGCGTCGGCTCACCCAGACTTCTCATAAGAATGAGGATACTTATGGCATTGGAGTCGCCCGTTCACACACTATGGATGGCGAGGACGATGTAGAAGAAGCGGTGATGCGACGACGTAGTTCTGTAGCGTCCTCTGGCTCCCGTCGCCGTCCGTCTCGCAAACCCACGGGAAGTTTTGGAACCGAGGAATTGAGGCCTTTGACATCGACTACAAACGCAAACGGAAACAATGGCTCATCCGAAAATCCAGGCCTCTTTTTTGCCAATGGATTGCCAGATACCACTGGCGGCAAAGGTACTTGATTCGCCAAGTCTCGATAGACACATAACCGTGTATCTATCCAATTGGTTCATGAACAAGATCGAGCCCTCAGTACGATTTGTAGTTTATTAATAGTTAAAGATTGCTCTTTTCTGCTTCTCATAGCGTTGTAGCTTTTGATACCTACAATGTTTATGTACACCACCATCTAGTTTTTTTAGGTTTAAACTTCTCAACTTAGTCAAATTGACCGATTAACATCCTCTCTCTACGCTTAAGCTTCTCAAGCTTAATCATAACATTGACTCGAATATCCCAGGCCTTATAAAAGGCCTCGTCAGAGAATTGCTGTGCAGTTTCGTAACACTCCTTTCGTAAACCAAATTGTTCCGATGTAGTCAAGGCAAATGCATTAGAAAAGCATTCGGACAGTCCAAGAGCCTTTTCATCATCCTTAGCATTATAATCTGGGTCTTCAGGAGCTTTGAATAAGAATCCTGGCCGATTTCCAGAGCCATTGCTAGAGGATGGCACAATGATATCAAGCTTTGGGCCCGCAGAATCGTGAGCAACTGGGATGAGCCCAGCAGCCATATATTCCACCAAAACCATTCCAAAATGCTCATTCCACATAGCATTAACTCCGACGGACGAAGAATTGAGATGCTTTAGAACTTGGGACCAGGGAGCATCTAAAAGGAAAGTGACATAATCATCATCAAGCTCCAATTCTCTTGACAAGAGACGTAGAGAATACACTCGTTGTTTATCACTGTCGTCTCTTACTGAGCCAATCAAAATCAAGTGAGGTTTGTTGGAGCCATTGTATGTTTTGACAAACTTTGCAAATTCGCGCAATAACAGATCGTGTCGCTTCTCAGCTCGGAATTGAGCAATGTAGACTATATTAGGGGACCTGGGTGGAGTTTCAACAGGGGGATTAAAATCCTGCACTGCTACCGGAGGATAGACAATTGTAATAAGATCAAGTCTAGATGAGAAACGCTTCATTAAAGTCTTGATGTGATTGTTCGTCCAGGTGGAATTGGTCATAACTAAAGGACTGTAACGAGATAAGATGTAACCGTACGATACCATCAGAATGTTCCAGTAGAGTCCTTTGAAAGATAGGGTTCTGACTTGAGCAAGCATGTCCTTAGAAACCACCGGATAGTGAACATAGGCTACCACTGGAATTTGAACAAGCCATGAAACAATAGGATAACAAAACGGAAGTCCCATGGTATCCACAAACACATCAGGAACCAGTTCATTCAATGCTTCATATGCCAGTATACATGACCCAATGGCTTGTCCTAAAAGCGTGAATCGTGGCCAGCTGTTAGGATCAATTAAATGACGCTTTCTCAGGTAAACGAAGACCACTCGATCAGAGTCAACTTTAATACCAAACCTTGCATTGACTTTTTCCAAAATTGCCCGCGGAGTTTCAATGAGCCCACTACGTTCAGCACCCACGTAAATCGCACATATATTATCAGGATGGTTTTCAAGTGTTTGATGAACTGCTGCCCATAGAACCCGTTCACCACCTCCACCAGCGCTAGCATATGGATGGAAGAATCCAAAGATTGTTTTCCTACCAATTGCCTCTCCCTTGGTAGTGTACGACGTTCGAAACTTGGAAGAAGGCTTGAACCCCTTGAGAGATAACGCTCCCAAATTGGTCGAGTAATTGGAAGCATTTGAGGACGCTTTGATGAGAACTCTTCTCAGGGTTCGATACTTGTCATCATCAAGGTCTGCCGGCAAGGTACCAAGCCCTGCAGAAACCGCCTCCTTAATATATAATTCATATCCTTCTGGTGGAGTCCGCAGTCGCTTAGAAATTCGGTACACCTGAAAGCTGAACAGAACATAGCCTATCAAAATTGAAACCAGTCCAAAGAACAGTACAAAAGCTAGCAAAATAGCAATTGGTGGCATTATGAATTTAGTCCAACAAAAGGACCACCGTAATTACTGCCAACACACTCTCTTAGAACCACGTAATCACTGCTAACCCTCTCGCTCTCTTGGAAACACGTAGCCACAGTCAACAGTCTCTTAAAACTACCACGAAGAACACTGAGAGAACGAACTAGAGTCTATTGGCCACTCTGACAACCACTACTATCCCTATTCTTTAGTCTTTTATCGATCTAGTCTATATATTCATTTCAGATCAAAGTCGTGAACTTGTTTTGCCCAGCCATTTTTCACGCGGCTCTGATAAGCTGCGAAATCGAATGCAGTGAAGATAAGACGGTAGGAGGGAAACTGAGGATGAAGTGATTGAGGAAGCATAAGAGAATGAAGCGATTGGAGGACATGAGGATGACAGAAACTAATTTAATGAACTATCTAAGCTAATAAATACAAATAACCTGTAGTGGGGTCGCTTAAAACCCGCTCTTATCGTCCTGAAGCATGATTTGAATTAACTCTTGTAGCGGACCAAACTCTTTCTGATCTACGAGCTCAAATTGGTTGCAAAACAGAACAAAGTGCTTGAGACTGGTATTGAGATGAGGTTGTAATCCAAGTGCGGTGACCTGATCAAAGTGATGACAATAAATATGAGCATAAACTCTGAATAGTCGCTTAAGAATGGTGCTAAATGTTGACGGAGCTGATTTACCAAATGCCACTCCAAGCTTGGTTGGAAACACTGATTCATCATCTAGAAGACTCTGGATCCAATTCATCAGATTCTCCACATATTCGGGGGCACTGACTTTTGTAGGCTTCTTGAATTTGGGGTTTGAAGCATCTTGCCACAGGTATTCATACTCTTCCGTAGCTGTCATCTTTGGACAGGTAGTAGGAGAGCAGAACTCGGTTACTGTTGAATAAAGCATGTTGACTTGAGAGAAGAAATCGACCACATGGACAGCAATCCATTCATTAACATCTTCACCTTCTGGCAATACCACAGCTTGACGTAATGATCCAGATCCCAAGGTAGCTTCGGCATACTGTCGCAGCATATGAGACTGACCTGAGGCCTGAGGCTTTGGACGGAATGTCCTAGTTGTTCTAGCATTGAAGCTCTGAAAGAAGGACATTTTTTGTTGGTTATTAGGAATCACTCTTAGCGGGGTGTCCTTGAATACTTTTCAGCTCTTTTGAGATTATTTCCTATCCAAGACGATGACTCTAATACACATTCACAAGTCTTTTCCTCTTTTCCTTAGTTTTGTGACAGTCCAGCAGATTCCCACAAGATGTTCGATCTCTGTCTATATTCTTTCCTGTTCCTGTTTGACTTTTGTTTACATTTTCCCTACCAGTTTCGGTGCATCGAAACTTCTCTGCCAGCCGCACCCAATTATCGTGGGGATGCGATCGGGGATTATGCTGACTAAGCTCAATGTATGCCATACATACAACTCGCTTACGTGAGAATTGCGCAATCGACGACCCCACCCCTTGAGCACTCAATAAGAATGATGACTGAGTGAAGAAAAAAAAATGGTGAAGAAAACCGACAGAGGACTTAGAATCATCAAATTAGACGGGCCTGAGTTGGTTTCAAGGTGGGTTGACAACTGAGATTGTATAGCAATTTCTAGGTCATGGCCGAAGTTGATACTTCCGTAAGCCGCAAGGTTAAAGACATCTCGGCGGGATTTGTCGGAGGGGCAGTCCAGGTACTGGTAGGCCAACCATTTGATCTGGTCAAGGTTAGACTTCAAACAGGGCAATTCAATTCCCCTTTAGATGCTTTCACCACCACTCTGGCCAAAGAGGGCCCATTGGCGTTCTACAAAGGCACTGCTGCTCCACTGGTTGGAGTAGGAGCTTGTGTGTCAGTCCAATTCTATGCGTTTCATGAAGCAAGGAGAAGAATTCTTCTCTCATACAACCAGAGCCAATTGACTCTACCACAAGTCTATTTATCTGGTGCAGTAGCTGGTCTAGCAAACACCTTGATTGCAACTCCGGTAGAGCAACTAAGAATCTTACTACAGACTCAGCGATCCGGCCAGTTTGCGGGACCCATAGACGCGTCCAAAAAAATCATCTCCAGTCAAGGATTGTTTAAAGGTTTCTATAGAGGGTCTTTAATCACTGCTCTTAGGGAAGCCCAGGCTTATGGCGCATGGTTCCTGACCTATGAGTACCTCATGAGCCGTGCAACTGCCACCACCTCTCGAGACCAAATTCCAACTTGGAAGTTAATGTGGTTCGGAGCGATTTCGGGAGAAGCTTTGTGGCTGTCATCTTATCCATTGGATGTAATCAAGTCTAAGATACAATCTGATGGGTTCGATCCCTCTACCAGGAAGTATTATGGTATCCTTGACACCACTCGAAAGACCTATGCTCAATTGGGCTTAGCAGGGTTCTGGAAAGGCATTGCTCCTACTCTTCTTCGAGCCATACCTGCGTCTGCGTCTACCTTTGCCTCAGTTGAGTTAACTCTGAGGTTATTGGCATGATCTTTCTCCTTTCTTACTCAACTCTCTCCTGATTTAAACTTTCGGAATAACCCGGATTATTTCTGGTATATGAGACTGGTTCCCAGCCGTGTACTGGTCTTGAACAACATATGAAACCTCTTTGATCTAACCATCATTAGCTGACCACCTAAAACAAACTCTGACTCTGTTGGTCACCACATTTATACATTTGATTTGTGTTTTAGTACCGATATCCGGTTCTGGAGCCTTTTCCACTTAATATCTATTGGATTTGGACAATCAGGCGATAACTACCATATTCATAGCAGACGACAAATGCGGCGCTCGTTTCCGGAATATTTGGGAGTGGTGGAAGACAGTTATTAGTTCTAAACAAACGTATTCCAGCAGGAACCGTCCCTAATCTTGAGTTGACCTCTGCCCTTCTCATACTCAAAATATCAATTACCCCCTTCTACCTAACTTCCCCTCGTCCCCTCTCTTCTAATTCTTCATCGCAGTTTCTTACACCCTCTTCCCGGATTATTCTCGTTCTGACATCATACACGGCTGTGCACACTCTGTCTCATCCTTTTCAGGCGGGTGTTTTCTATATTACATTATACATCATATTGGTTTGAGAGATAAAGGCCAGAGATCCTTCGAGATTAACAAGCATCTTTGAGTTAAATACCAGACTGTAAATTAGATATCCCTCCGATATCGTGAGCCACAGAAGTCCTCGGTAGGTTGTACAAGTACAAGGTGGAACTGTGGAATTGAGTAGCTTGACCTCTTTGTGTGGCTTGCTAGTTTGTAAGAGACTCAGTGGACTTGATACTTCAATCTTCTCTTCTTGACAGCTTAGCGGTTGTGCGAGAGTTGACGTATTGTATTGCCTGGTTAGTCTACAGGGCATTTTGTACATCTTTGCAAAAGTTTTGCTCACCTTTGGTTGTTTGGTTACTGTCCCGCTTCAACCGGGATCTAAATTTGCTTCAGTGTTTTTGGAGTGATGTCTACTAGTCCTGAAAGTCAAAGTCCTTCTGAGACGCAACCCATTTCTCCAGCCACCGTCGAATCATTATCTGCAGCTGTTAGGTCTTCTTTTGATATAAATCGTCGGAGTCATGCGCTATCTGAGAATCCATCACCCTTAAGCTCTTCTGTCGATATCACATCTAGTGAAAGAGAGGCTGCTGGTGGAGTCAACGCTGGCCAGGATGGAAGTCACGCTAGCAGTGTGACAGTAGCTGCGGATAAAGATAATGGAGCGAAAATGGACGACGCTGATGATGCTAGCTCGTTACCAAACCATCACCGGTCGGATTCAGATGCATCTCAGCAATTCAATCGAAGACCCCCCTCTGACACTCCATTGATTTCCCCTAGAAGCGGCACCGAGCTTCCATCGATGGGTCGTGGATTAGCTCCTTTAAATACTTCAACTTCAGGAGCTCAGGATTCTGGTCCACAATCTGGATCTGTCTCCAGGGTAGATTCTCCTCGTAGTGTCTCTTCAGGGATGGGGTCTTTCAGCATGCCTCGTAGGGGTGCTACCACACTTGATGTTCCTGGGCTGACCAGATCTAAAATATCACCTGATGGAACTATTGCTGCGCGAGATATCGAGTCAAAGCTCGTTATTATTATGGTTGGGCTACCAGCTCGAGGCAAATCATATGTGACGAAGAAGTTATCAAGGTACCTTAATTGGCAACAGCATGGAGCCAGAATTTTTAATGTTGGTAATACAAGACGTAATGCTGATCGGTCGGTTGGTCCAGCTTCTGCGCCTTTGCCTGATGCTGTTAAAGATGACCACGATAATTTTGACGAGATCGCACATGATCAGTCGCACGCGGGGTCGCATGTTGATAAACCTGAGAAGGAGGATACATCTGGAGTTGATTCGGCAGACTTCTTTAGCCCAGATAACTCCAATACTTTCCAGCTTCGGGAAAAGTGGGCTATGGACACCCTGGACGAACTTTTGGATTATGTACTCAACGAGAATGGTTCAGTAGGCATCTTAGATGCTACCAACACTACCAAGGCCAGAAGAAGCAAGGTGCTCAATCGCATTCGTGAGAGAACTGGAGGCCGTCTAAAGGTTTTGTTTTTGGAGTCTGTTTGTACCAGATCTGATATAATTGATTCTAATATTCGGCTCAAACTCTCTGGACCCGATTATAAGCATATGGATCGTGAAGCGGCTCTCAAGGATTTTGTAGCAAGACTACGAAACTATGAAAAGGTTTATGAGACCGTTACGGAACAAGAAGAGGAAGACGACAATTTTCAATATATCAAGATGATTGATGTTGGAAGGAAGGTTGTGTGTTACAACATCCAAGGGTTCTTAGCGGGCCAGGCTGTATTCTTCCTATTGAATTTCAATCTATCTGAACGCCAGATCTGGATCACTAGACATGGCGAGAGCGAGGACAATGCTGCGGGAAAGATTGGCGGCGATGCTCCTCTTACTGCGAGAGGTCATAAATTCTCTAAAGCTCTAGCGAGGTTTATGGAATTTCAAAAGCGCGAATTTCGAAAGCGACAGCTCGAGACGTTTTCTGATCGAGTTCGTATTCTTAAGAAGGAAGGATCTGCTCCATCAACTCCTCTGAGTGAACCTGAAGAGCCTAATTTCTGTGTATGGACTTCGATGATGCAAAGAAGTATCCAAACTGCCGAGTATATCGATGAGGATATGTTTGCGATTAAGGAAATGAGAATGCTGAATGAGCTAGGGGCAGGTATGTGCGAAGGTATGACCTATGAGGAGATTATGAAAAAGCACCCGCAGGAGTACTCGGCCAGAATTGCAGATAAGATTCAATACAGATACCCCGGGATTGGTGGAGAATCTTATCTTGACGTGATCAATCGACTTCGACCGATCATTGTCGAGATGGAGAGAATGGATGATAATGCGCTTATTATTGCCCACAGAGTAGTTGCCAGAGTATTGCTTGCGTATTTCATGAACCTCGGTCGCGATTCTATTGGAGATCTTGACGTTCCTCTACATACTCTGTATATGTTGGAACCTAAGCCTTATGGAGTTGACTGGGCTGTATATGAGTACAACGAGGAGACTGATTGGTTCTATCGGGTTCCTAAGGAGACCATTGCTGCTCAAATCCACAAATTGCAGCAGGATCATAAGAACGACAAAATTCGGGCTCCCCCGGTCAAAGTTTCTCCAGTTGTTGTAGGTTCTGGCTCTGGTTTGGGTTCTTTTAGGGAGCGGAATTTCAGTGTTGTTCCAACTGGTGGTAATACTCTTCCACCCTCTCATATCATATCGAGAGCCGAAGGCTCAGCAGTTCCAACTTCGGCCAGGCAACGACGTTCTAGTGGCGTTGATGATATACGGTTAAAGGAAGCAGCATTCAAGGATTGGGAAACTCACAAAGACCCTACTGCTATCTAGAAGGTGCAAACAGATGCTTAATCCTCTCTTCATTTTCCAGCTGAGGCCGCACTACGGCCGCAATGTTCGATTGACAGCTTTAGGTCTCTAGTGTGATGGTTGCTGCTGCTATTCCAATTTACTTGGAAGGTTTTTATTTATATTGTGCATTAATTAATTCGATATTTACTCTCTCTACTTGTATAAACAAACGTAGACCCAATCTCTGAACTGGCTACTGGCTGAACTACCTCATCATTTCAATCCACGATCGAACTATGTTGAATGTTCAGCGCCTCGCCCCGTGACTTTCTCACGTGGTGTATGAAAGATTATAATATATGCTAACAAGTACAGGGCGATTCTGTCTCTACAACGACCACCAATAGTTCACCCACTCTCAGAACAGGTCTACTGCGAAATGTTTGGTCGACAGTGTAGGCCCTCTATTCTGGGCTCAAGCCCTCGGGCTGTCCTGTGCATGAAGCAAGTCGGGCTTAGCAATGGAAGAAGGAGCCTTAATATCTCCATGGTTGACTGGAAGCCGATAAGATCCAGAAAAAGCCCGGGAGAAAAGCGTGGAGTGGGATCTAAAGTGTTCATGGGATTGTTAATTCTCATGCCAATTGTATCATTTGGTCTTGGAACCTGGCAGATTCGAAGGTTACAATGGAAGACAAATCTGATTGCACATGCAGAGCATAGGCTGACTCTTCCGCCTCTACCTTTACCAGATCAGCTTGATCCTGAGGTAGTTCAATCAGGAGATTTTGACTATCGAAAGGTCTTGGTTAAAGGCAGGTTTCGGCATGATCAGGAGATGCTGGTTGGTCCTAGGGTTCATAATGGCCAAGTAGGATACGCAGTAGTAACTCCTCTAGAGCGACCAAATGGTCAATCGAAGCTACTCGTCTCACGAGGATGGATATCCCAGAGACATCAATTCAAATCATCTAGAGTTCCCGAAGCACTTCCAAAGGGAGAGGTTGAACTTGTATGCTTGCTTCAGAGAACTCCTGGAAAGAACATGTTCACACCCGAAGATAAGCCCCAAATTGGCGAGTATTACCATATGAACATTGATGAGATGGCTCGACAGACTGGATCTCAGCCTGTTTATATACAAGCTATGGAACAACAGTATCCACAGGGTGAACATGAGTTACTCCCTGAACAAATGGCTAGGAGAGGAATCCCAATAGGAGCTACCGGCAAAGTGAGCATTCGAAATACTCACTTCCAGTACATTTTAACTTGGTATGGGCTATCAGCATTAACCACGCTCATGCTAATCAGACTGTTTAAGCAGTCGCGATCTGGTAAGAACATGAATTCAGCGGTTAAGCGCAAATTGGAGCATTCCAAAAAGTTCTCATGATCAAACGAATGAAATATAACCGAAGATATGTAAATATAAACTATTGAGATTGCAATTACATTAACTGATGATTGCTTGAAATTACTTCTGAATTGTTAAAATTCTAGTGTTCAGCATACACCAGCCCAATTGATGTCAGCCATCCTCGCAATGATCCTGATAGTCCAACCAGTTTGAATCCCTGGGGTGCAATCATATCATGTCCAGTTCCACCGGTCGTATTTCCCCATACCTGACTCCTCTGTCGATTGGTTATCACTCCCATTCCATCTACCCATGCTCCAGTCCTTGCAAACAGTCCTACAAATTGTTCGCCTGGTTGCATGTCAAGATCGTGAGGTTTACCGCCGCGGTGGCCAAGAAGAACTGCCGCTCCATTTTGGAAGAATAGTTCAACACCATCTACTGCTGAACCTGCATGAATTCTTACCTTCATGATTTCCGCTACCCCGTGCTCAGTTCGAGGGAAAACACGCTCCTGCTCCTCACCCTGCGTAGTACCAAGGCGATTAGACTTGTATGCATTTGTTCCATCCGGTAGACTTATTCGGCCATTATTAATCAAGTGTGAGAAGTCGTCAATTGTGATCTGCTGTTCACCAATTGCAAGAATGTCAAGCTTCATCTTCTTGTCTTTACTTCTGTATTGTTCTGGAAGTCTGTCGCGCAATTCCTGCTCGATGAGAAATAATTCTGATTGTGGTCGATCGGAATAATCTAGGTGTGTGCGGACAGTATTGTCAATTCTGACTTCTATGAGGTATATTCCAGTCTCAGATCTGGCAAGAGCACCACCATGGATTGGATACACATTAGGCTTTGACAGCTTCAAAGGAGCAGGATACTCATGGGGAAGACGAAAACTAGCATGATGACGGAATCGAAGGGTGTCCAGTCGATGCCACGCACATTCGTCCTTCGCCAGAACGAGTCTCTGTCCTGGTTTGTTTGTACGAGTCGCAAATGGACCATCCCGGGTGGTGAACGAGCGATTCCAGGTCACATAGTCGCGTAACATCACCCCAGATGATTGATGGGGGCATCCCAGCAAATGGCCAATCTCATGCATGAATGCTCCCATACCGATGTTCAGGCATTCCCATGAAGTACCTGATTGTCCAGAGTCGTTTGCGACCTGGGTAGTATCAGTTCGAGTGTCATCCATAAGGCTCGGAACCAATTCCTCTAAACAAGAAGGCCAAGAATGGATAGCTTGAGATCCAAAGATTGCGAGTTTGATGTTATCAGCACCACCACCTAAAGCAGCATGGCCGAGAATGATTTTTTGATTTGGATCCCAGTGAGCATCTAAGAACAGTGCAGCTACTCGAGTGGTATGGCCCTTTGCAGAGTGTAATTCGGGGGCAGCTTTACGAATGGTATCAAGTGCAATTCCAAACAATCCACCTTTGTCTTTGGCTTCCTTGTTCTGTTGAGCTCGGTTAGGGTCTCGAATCTCTGCTACAGTCTTATCAGATCTGAGAATGTGAATATGAGCAGTAGTTCGGGCATTCTGATCCCGATTAGACAATGTATCTGGCTGCCACTCTTCATACAATCGAAACGTCCGGTGGCCAAATCCGTTGCGAGCCATCTGTTCGTCCGTGAATGCAGTCATCATATAGCCTGCCATTCTCATTTTTTTGACCGCTAGTTGCAACCCATTGCCTTCCCGATCTTTCTTGTATCGAGGTGAATCAAAAGTACCATCTGAGTCCTTCCCTAGAATCAATGCAAGATGAAGTGGAGGATTTTGGACAAGTGGAACATAGTGTATATTAAAGGTAGAAGACACAGGAGCAGCACCCGAGCCATTCTGGCCCTCGAACACAAGTCGAAGATTATTCAATCCTGGGTCTAGATGGATCAACGCTTTGAAATAGCCATCAGACACCGGGAACCTTTGAGGAGGAAATGAATTGAGGTGATGTTGGATCGTTATTGAACCATCAAACTGAGAGTTTTGAGGTCCAGCGGTACCATGAGCAAGAAACAGACGTTCGTGAACCACAGAATTGTCCTCGATGTTAAAAATTCTCGGGCTGAACTCATTTTTGGAGCTTCCAGGCGATGGACGTGTGGCAGCGTTAACAGGAGGAGGAGTCGGCGGCTGGCCCTGACCTGGGAACCCCGAGTTCCCACGTTCTCCGGATAATCTTAGTTTATGAAAAGCGTCCATTCGTACTATCACCACTTATTACTACCCGATGTCACTCCCTTTCGCAATCGCTCTGTTTTAAGCTCTGATTACTGAAACGTGTCGTTAGCTTGAGGCGGGGGAGTACTGAACCGATGCCATGCTACGCCTCTACGAGATCCTTTACAGGACCCTCTTTTAGGGCTACATACAACGGCTGATGGGATAGAATCGGGTCGATTCTTCTCGGATACTAAGAAAATTAAAGTACTTCAATGATTCACTCAATGAACTATCTATCTAAGAGCTGCTATCTCTTATTTACAATTGGATTACATCTTAGACTGACTATTGATGTGTTCAATATCTCATCCGCCTTCTCTTCAATCCCGGTGGGGCCAAACTTCCCTCTGTCAGCCGTGTATGTCCCCTACCATCTGTCATGCTTCCCTCAGTAGCTTCCAGCATGACTTTTCAACGTGGCATTTCTGTCCACTGGAAATCTAAGCATTAGTAGGTTGTGGGCAAAGGTTGTGAACGACTCAGCACGGACATAACAGGTGAGGACTAGCCTGTAGGAAGAGAGTCAATCGTGTAGGACCAAGAGGTGCTAAGATTCGAAGGTGTATAGGTAATACTAGTCAACGAGTTGGTAAGTTTTAGGCTTGGGGAAAAATTGTGGTAGAGTCGCGTTTTGTTGATTTGATAATGTGCAATTGCTAACTGTAGACAATGTCCCAACAACCCACTCACGGAAAGCGTAGAGTGTACCCTCAGCAACAGTACGATTTCGGTGCTGGTGCTCAGGCTGCACCTTATGGAGCTCCAGGAGCAACAGCTGATCAGGCACCTCAGTATGGCGCTGCGGTACCAAACTATGGAGCGCCTCAGGATCAATCTGGCGGAGTTTTCACTCCTGGTGTAGGTCCTGGACCAGTTGGTGATGGTACTGGGTATCCTGGGATGAATGCTGCGGTTCCTCAACAGCCTAGCAATAGTGTCGGTGGTGCTCCTGTGGCTCAGTATGGCCAGCCTGCGCCATACGAAGCAATGAATCAAAACATGGCCCAGTTGTCGTTACAGCAACAACAGATGGGAGGGTCTCGGGCTACTCCAACTACTAGTTACCAACAGCAGTTGCAGTCTCGACTGCCCCTGAATCAATTGTATAATATCGATCTATTACAGTCATTGCCCCCTCCCATCACCGACTTGTCACTGCCCCCGCCACCAGTTGTGATTCCACCGGAAGCATCGCTCACCCAAAACCCGGAGTCTAACGCCAGTCCAGAGTACATTCGCTCTACGCTCAATGTCATACCTCAAAATAATTCATTATTGAAGAAATCAAAGCTCCCCTTTGCTTTGGTCATTCGCCCATATACCTCGCTGCTCAACGCTTCAGCTCCGGTACCAGTGGTGCCGGATACTGTTATTTGCAGATGTAGGCGATGTCGCTGCTACATTAACCCCTTTGTTACCTTTCTCGACCAATCTCATCGATGGAAGTGTAATATGTGTGGGTTGACGAACGAAGTGCCGTCTCAGTTTGATTGGGATCCGATTCGAAACGAACATCAGGATCGGTACCAGCGAAATGAGCTCAAGTACGGAGTTTGCGAGTTTGTGGCTCCTCCAGAATATATGGTTCGTCCTCCTCAACCTCCTGTGTATGTTTTTGTTCTTGATGTTAGTGTGAACGCCATATCATCTGGTCTATTGGCTACTGCGGCACGAACTATTCTAGAATCTCTAGATCGATTGCCCAACAAGGATGGCCGCACTCGAGTAGCATTCCTTGGTGTTGATTCCGCTCTTCACTTCTTCTCCATTCCTCTGCCATCTGCTGCTAACACTGAGCCTTCTCTGCTTGTATGTTCTGACCTTGAGGATCCATTCTTGCCTCTACCAAACTCCTTGTTGGTTAACCTGTCTGAATGTCGGTCTTCAATCGAAACGTTATTGTCCAATGTCGGAACTATGTTTGCTTCAAACGTTAGCTCAAACAGCGCACTTGGATCAGCCCTTAAGGCCGCACTGAAGCTCATTGGTTCAATTGGCGGTAAGATCATTTGTTTGACCGCTTCCTTGCCAAATGCCGGTATCGCCAAGTTAGAGGTTCGAGAGGACCGAAAGGCTCTTGGAACGTCAAAAGAAGGAGCATTGTTACAGACTGGAAATTCCTTCTACAAGAGCTTTGCTGTCGAATGCAACCGATCCCAGGTGACAGTTGACATGTTCCTGTTCTCTTCGCAATATCAGGATGTAGCTTCTCTCAGTAACCTGCCTCGTTATACCGCAGGTCAGACATATTTCTATCCGGGATGGAGCGCTTCTCGACCCGAAGATGCAGTAAAGTTTGCTCATGAATTGGGCGAGCATCTGTCTCAGGAGATCAGCATGGAAGCTGTGTTACGAGTGCGATCTTGCACCGGACTTAGAATGAATGCGTTCTATGGAAACTTCTTCAATAGATCTTCGGACCTTTGTTCCTTCCCAACTTTCCCTCGTGATCAGCAGTACGTAGTTGAAGTGGCCATTGACGAAGCCATTACTAAGCCTTGGGTTTCCCTACAGGCTGCTGTCCTTCACACTACTTGTGATGGTGAACGACGAATCCGAGTTACTACGGTGGCAATTCCTACCAGTTCAAATCTCCAAGATATTTATGCTTCTGCAGACCAGCTTGCTATTGCTAGTTATTTCACCCAAAAGGCAGTGGAGAAGACGTTGTCTTCTGGTATTCAAGATGCCCAGGACTACTTGACTGCTCGGTTGACCGAACTGCTTCAGACGTACAAGAAGGAACTGATGACTACCAATGTGGGAGCATCAGCTCCGCTACAGTTCAGCGCAAATTTGCGAATGCTTCCGTTATTGATAAACGGTTTGTTGAAGCATGTCGGTCTACGAAAGTCGGCTCAGATTTTGTCGGATCTTCGGTCGGCAGCTCTCGATCTGCTGAGCACTTTGCCCACAAAGTACCTTATTAAGTATATCCACCCAAATCTTTACTCGCTGCATGACATGCCTGATGAAGCAGGTTATCCAGATGAGGAGACTGGACAGGTTGTTATGCCACCAGTAGTCAATCTATCTGGACAAAACATTCTTTCTTATGGTCTCTATTTCTTTGATGATGGTCAAACCCAGTTCCTATGGGTTGGTCGTGATTCTGTGCCTCAGCTGTTAGCAGATGCTTTTGGAGTTGATGATATTAAACAAGTACGGGCTGGTAAGACCGAACTTCCCGAGGTTGATTCAGAATTAAGCAGACGTATTCGAGCTATTGTGTCTAAGACTCGAGAGAAGAATGACAATATCACTTGGCCCAACCTGTATGTTGTTAAGGAGGATGGAGATCCTTCTCTTCGTCTGTGGGCTACCACCTTCTTGATTGAAGACCGTTCTGATCCTGCTCTTTCTTATCAGCAATTCTTGACTTCCTTGCGTGACAAGATTAACAGTTAAGAAGGCATTACCACGATAGCTTGTTAATCTGAACTTATCAGATAGAATCATCTTCAGTATATTACAGAGATTAATCCTTTTGAATTTGTGATGCTCCTTTTTTGGAAGGATCAGATAGAAAATAACAAAATATATGCAGTAACGATTCAATTAGCTACAATAAGCATCACATCTAAGGTTACAGTCGGTTACAGTCTCTTGTTTCCGTCAATGGCCTAATGATTCATCTTCTTGACCCCCAATTTCTGTATCAATTGCCCCACCTTCATTATACCCCAGTTACCCCGCCCACTTGCCCATACTTGTATTTAACCGGTCCTGAACAAGCCTGTATAGCAACTCAGCGTACTAGCCCACAACAGAGTTCTGAAAAGAAACTCAGGTTCGAATGATTCAATACTACCACTCAGCATGAGACTATCTTTAAATGTTTACATTCCCCATCGTCATGAACCTTTTGCCTTAAAGAATAAATGGGCCTTGTCGTCTGCTCGGATGCCGGCTACCCCCGCAAAAAGCCGTTCCAGCGGGACGGTGCCTTCCCCCCCCCCCCCAGATCTACATTGTATGGACATGCAGCGGAACTGGAACGTCTCTGATCTTAGTCAGTTACGCCAAGGTGATCGTCTATTCTACGGTGTATAAAAGGGTAGCCTAGCTTCTTCCAGTCTTGGTTTATTAAATGCTCAGAGGCTCGAATAAGTAGCTTCATTCAGATCGTGAAAGTTTTACGTAATGAAGACAGGGAATCAAATCAATTTCACGTTGGTAGCTATTGGTTTGGCCTGCCTACCGGCTTCAGCTCAGCAACTCTTTACTACGGTACCCAACCCAGCTCCGGCTGCTCAATTACCTTTTGAGCCGACGTACAAGCTTTCTAGCTTCGCTTATACCCAAGGTACCACAGTTAGATATGCAGAATCGGTTCCAACTCCTAGTTGCACGACAACCTATGCTAGGCCATACTCAGAAGTCAAGGATTTAGCTGGAAGTCAATCCACAACTGTGTGGGGCAATTGGCGGCCTAATGCTACGAGCTCCGCTACAGATTCTGGTGACAATTATGGGCAATCGGCTTTCTCTGCCATGTGGGAATCAGCTCAGATTTATAACTTTACCACTGGGCTCTACTCCACAACAGTGAATCCTACTCCAATTCCTAGTAGCGAGTTGGTGCTTCCGCCAGCTGACCCCTTCACATTGCGTGATGACCTGGCGTTCCCTAGTGACTTTGTATTCGGAGTTGCAGGTTCGGCGTCTCAGATCGAAGGTGCAATCGCTGATGAGGGCCGAACTCCTACTATCATCGAGAAACTGATTCCTCCAGGAAGCGGCAAGCCTGAAAATTTTGTAACCAATGAGAATTATTATCTGTATAAACAGGATATAGCCCGATTGGCTGCAATGGGTGTAAAGTATTACTCTTTTACCATTCCATGGACTAGGATTCTACCGTTTGTCCTTCCTGGAACTCCAGTCAACCAGCACGGAATTGACCATTATGATGACCTCATCAACACTGTACTTGATTATGGTATGATCCCAATCGTAACCCTAACTCATTTTGACTCCCCATTGATGTTTGTTGGTGATGGGAAAGTTGTTGATAGATTCCCCATTTCTGGTCAAACTGCAGGCTACGATAATGAGACGTTTGTGGATGCGTTTGTGAATTACGGCAAAATCGTTTTAACCCACTTTGCCGACCGAGTTCCTTTCTGGATTGGATTCAATGAGCCATATTTATACGCAGCCAACGCTCTGGGCATCAAGAATGTTATCATTGCTCAAGCACAGTTACACCACTTCTATCATGACGACCTCAATGCCACTGGAAAATTTGGAATCAAGTACAACAACAACTTCGGAGTGCCATTGGATCCTTCTAATAGTAGCCATGTCAATGCAACTTACAGGTTCCAGAACTTCCAACTAGGAGCGTTAGCAAACCCAACCTACTTAGGACAGAACTATCCTCCAGAATGGATTGATGCATTTGCTGATAGTGGTCTGAATTTCACTCTGACTCCAGACGAATTGAGTTATGTTAACGGAACTTCTGATTTCTTTGGAATCGACCCTTATACCATTACCGTGATCTCTCCACTAGATCAGGGCCTGGAATCCTGTATCAGTAATTCATCAGACCCTCTATGGCCGATCTGTGTCAATCAAACAACCGCTGACGAACATGGTTGGGCCGTAGGATATAGATCTCAGTCGTATGTATATACGACTCCAACTTATTTCAGATCCTTCCTAGGCTATCTCTGGAATACCTGGAAAACACCAGTGTTTGCAACCGAGTTTGGATTCCCAGAATTTGAAGAAGGCAATAAGGAATTGCCAGATCAACTTTTCGATTCCGATCGTTCACTATACTATCGATCCTTCCTCACTGCGCTTCTCGAAGCAATTCATTACGATAACGTTCACGTCATTGGCGCTCTAGCTTGGAGTTTCGCCGACAATTGGGAATTTGGAGACTATGCACAGCAATTTGGCCTCCAGGTAGTAAATCGCACTACTCAACAGAGATTCTACAAGAAATCTTTCTTCGATGTAGTGGATTTTGTTCGTCAACGATCTTAATTAACTTTCTTTATTAACTTGAACTCTTATAGAAATCACAACATTCTGCCCCCTCCACCTATCTTCACATCCCGCTCCGCTCCGCCCCGCACCGGTCCGTCAACTGTCATTGTCTCAGCCGTTCGCAGTTGGGGAACGTCTTGAGATCTTTGTCCAGGAACGGTGTGTGTGCGTAGTGTTCTGAGAGGTTCCATTTTTTGCCAAGGTGTGTGGAAAGAATATCTGAGTTTGAGAGATCATTAGTTTACTACCACGTCAAAAAGAAAGAAAGGTCAAGTATCTCAATCTTATAAATAATGTCGTATGGATATGGAGGGGGTTATGGGCCACCTCAAGGGCCTCCACCAGGATTTAATGGCTACAATAACTATGGGCCACCTCAAGGACCACCCCCAGGTGGTAATGGACAACGCAGTGGAGGTGGTGGATTTCCAGGGTCTGGTGGAATGACATATGGAGGGCATAGTGCTGAACCAGCAGGCTATGGTCCTCCTGGTGGGCCACCTCCCCCTCAGGGTTATAACTATGGTCCCCCTGGTGGTGCTCCACCTCCCCCTCAGGGTTACAATCAGGGTTACGGGTCAGCACCTCCTAATCGTCCTCAGCAGTTTGTTCCTGGAGGACAGACATATCAATACTCTGATTGTAGTGGTCGTCGAAAGGCATTGTGTATCGGTATTAACTACTTTGGAAGTAAGAATGAACTACGAGGGTGTATCAACGATGCTCGAGCGATCTCATCCTTTTTGAAAGATCGTTATGGTTATAAGGATGATGATATGGTTATTCTGACTGACGACCAGCGTGATTCACGTTCACAGCCTACTAAAGAAAACATTCTTCGAGCGATGCAGTGGTTAGTTGCCGGTGCTCGTACTAACGACACGCTTTTTTTCCACTATTCTGGTCATGGTGGTCAGACTGAGGATCTTGATGGAGACGAAGATGATGGTTATGATGAAGTGATTTACCCAGTGGACTTTCAACGAGCTGGGCACATTGTGGATGATCAAATTCATGAAATCATGGTAAGGCCACTAATGCAAGGAGTCCGTCTAACTGCACTGTTTGATTCTTGTCATTCGGGGACCGTGCTGGATCTTCCGTATATTTATTCCACCCAGGGTGTGATCAAGGAGCCTAACTTGTTGAAGGATGCAGGCCAGGGAGCACTTTCGGTGCTGCAGGAATATTCTCGCGGCGACATGGGTGGAATTTTCAATACTGTATCTGGATTAGTGAAGAAGGCGTCAACTGGCAGATCTGCTGAAGAGAGAACCAAGATGACCAAGACTTCGCCTGCTGATGCTATTCTCATCTCTGGCTGTAAGGATGACCAGACTTCAGCTGATGCTCAGAATGCTGGTGTTAACACCGGCGCTATGTCTTATGCTTTTATCACTGTCATGTCAAAGAATTCTAATCAGAGTTACATCACACTTCTCAATGAAATGCGACATGTGATGCAAGGAAGATATACGCAGAAGCCTCAGTTGTCTGCTTCTCATCCTATAGACACCAATCTGCAATTTATCATGTAGTTTTTGCAAGTATAATATAAACTACTTACTCTGTAGTGTTAAACTGTAGTGTTAAACTGTAGCGTTAAGTTGTAGTGTTAAACTGTCGTGTTAAACTGTCATGTTACTCCGTAATGTTAACCTGTCTGTTGAGCTCTGTCGAGTTAGAATCTGTCGGTTATATTCTACTCGGAGTCATCAACATCATCACCATAGCGCTCGCCTAGTGCTTCACGATATTGAACATGAACTTGAAGCTTCAGCTGGCGTATTTTCTTTGCGATCAATCTCAGCTATCAATAATTCAAACGCCTTTGCAATGTTTTCGTTGTGTCTGGCCGAACACTCAATAAATCCAGCTCCAAGCTTCTTCGCCATCTCTTGTCCTTCATTCTCTGAGATTTGCCTCTGCATGTGTAAGTCTGATTTGTTACCAACAATCACTGCCGGTATATGCTCAGTGCCTAAATTATTCAGAATCTTGTCCCGAATCACAGGGATGATTTCAAACGTGGATCTAGATGCAATCGAATAGACTAATAAGTAACCATGAATTCCAATCAAATGTTTCTGATTGATGATTGAATACTCATCCTGACCAGCGGTATCTAAGATCTCTACTTCGTACTCCTGACCTTTGTACCGGATCATTTTCGAGAACTGATTCTCAATAGTTGGATAGTAAGACTCTACAAAGTGGTCCTCCACAAACTGAACCGTCATCGAAGACTTTCCCACCGCTCGGGACCCAACTACCGCCACTCGGCGAGATCTAGCTGGAGACATGATCAATAATATATGTTATCCTTCACTATCAACACTTTCCTCTGTACAAGTCGAAGCGCGCGGGTAAATTGATAACCCCAGATTGATTTATTGCTGTTTCAAAGCCACACTACAATTCAGTGTTTAAGCTCCAGTTTTGGAGGCGGCGAGACAGCCTTATGGAATCCGTGTTTTACACCAGCGCACACCAGGAGGACTAAGCAGGACTGGGCCACGAGGTGGTAGAATAGCATTATACTAGTTATATTAGAGGATGGAGAATTGGACATGTCTTGAAATCAGTCTCGTTGTATTATTCAGTTATGTTCTTACATTTTTTTGGCCCATTCAATATATACCTCGTCGCATACTTGATGTCTAGCAATATATTGCATTGTAAAAGAAAGATCTAAGAGACTTAAGCAGTGGCTTCAGTGGGTGAGGTGGATCCAGTGGCTTCGCTGGGTTTAGTAGCCTCAGTAGCCTCGGTAGTTCCAGTAGCCTTAGCCTCAGTTGCTTCAGTAGCCTTAGCCTCAGCAGCTTCATTGCTCTCACCATTGGTTTCCTGGCTCTCAGCGCTGTCAATTTTGGAGATCTCCGCTTTGGCACGTTCAATACGCTCCTGAGTAACTCGGGATTGATTCTCTTTATAAAAAACAATCTTCTCCTTGATTTTGGTAACGGTATTGGCTAGATCCTGCTTAGAAGTTGGAACTGAGATGTTAAGTAGAGCAAGGTCTTCAAGAATCCCAATGTTCATGGTAAGCTTATCCTTGGTAGAATCATTGTTGGATCGTCCCCCCTTCTTCTTCTTACCACCAGTTCCAGCAAAGAAGCTTTCTTGGCTCTTCTTAATAATGGTTGCATTAGCAGGAATATCTTCAACTGTTCGGCCCTTAGCTTTGGTGACTTCCTTTTCACTTTCATCAGCTGGCTTTTGCTCAGGGTCAAAGTAGTTGAGTAAGTTCTCAGCAGTAGCAATGTGCTCGGTAAATGCAGGCACTGAAGCTGCATCCAGCTTCTCCTCGGCATCTCGACGCTTCTTCTCCTTCTCAGCAACAAGACGCTCGCTCTTTTCTCTCTCCATGCGAGCTTCACGGTCAGCCTTGGCTTGGTCTCTGAACGCACGTTCCTGACCAAAGTATTCATCCTTCAAAGCACGAATTTGAGCCCTGACTTCATCTCGGGCTTTTTCTGCCCCAGATCGCTTCTCAAACAACCCGCTCTTGTTCTTGTATGCTTTCTGCTGTTCATTGCGAATCTCATCCAGCTGTGAGATTACCTGCTTGTATCTCTCAGATACTGAGGCGGCCTCAGAGTTATCAAAGCCCTTACGAAGACTAGCAATCTTAGCCTTGTCAGCATCAATTTCAGATTGCAGTTCAGAAAATGAGCCAACGATCTTTCGAGTCTTCTTCAGATTGGAAATTTCACCAATAGTCTTCTTCTCCTCTACCAATTTGAGAGAACCAGAGTCAATTGCTCGTTCCAGACTCTTGATACGATTGTCAACTTCCTCCACAGACTTAAAATTGGCTTTAGATTTCTGAGTCTGGAGATCCTTGATCTTCTTTTGGAGTCTTTCGTCAACCACTCTAACTTCAGACTGGACCTTTCCACGACCTACTTTGAGCTCGGCTTGCTTAGACTTGAGTTCATTGAGCTCATCCCGTAGCTTCTTTAGAGTCTCAGACTGAGGGGCGTCTCCCTTGCCCAGAGCAGACTTCACATCATTACGGGCCTTTTCAACTTCCTGTCCTTTGGCAGTGAGTTCCTTTTCCAGCTCCGCAAGCTTGGAATCGAATGCTGCACGGTCAGGACGAGTCACTCGCTTTTTAGACTCGGCAGGAGTAGAAGAGAAGTTCTGTGCCATCTACGATGTTAGTTACCAAACCTACCTACAGCCGACTACTGATCCGGTTACATATCCAAGTCTAACAGCCAATCAGAGCTCACAGCCGACTCACAACAACCACTGATGATTCTTTTAACCTCCCTGCCCTCGATATCAGTACCTTCCCCCTTGGAAAGCTTTGAATACTTTCAATTCTTCCAATTCTTCAACCTCTCTCCACCACTACTTACATTTAAGTGCCAACAATTCTCAGTTTACTAAAATGCAAACACAAAATCGATCGATCAACGCCAAAAGCCGGGGAATGTTAACAACCACAAAATCTGATTGCCTTCACCTAACCAACAGCTCTCAACAAAGCAATTCTAAACACTAGTTGCTGATACGAATTACCACCTACCAATTCAAGTACTAAAGAGGTGGCCTTTTTGTGGTGCTTAATTTTTCAACTTCATTCGGGTAGACAACCAATCGTCGCCGCGCGCGCAGGCGCCCGTTTGGGAGTAGCCATTGACTAAATGATCTGAGAAGTTTATGTAGACAGAATTGGATTTAAAAAAATCGTCCGCGTTAAAGGGAATAAAGAGATCAAATAAGTGGGACAGGGACGATTGGTAGAATAAAAAAATGACTCAAACAGTGCCTGAAAGTCTGCCTGTAGAGAAACTGTCGCGTGAGCAAATTCTTTCACGGTTTGGAACTGAGATCAATCCGTTGTCTTCTGCCTCGTCTACTAAACAGGAAAACATTAAGGCTAACCATACGAATGGTGACGATGAATCCATCTTTCAGGGACATGATGAACAACAGATCAAGTTAATGGATGAAGTTTGTATTGTACTTGACTGGGATGATAATCCTGTGGCTTCAGGAACAAAGAAGGTCTGTCATCTGATGGACAATATCCACAATGGTCTGTTACACCGAGCGTTTTCTGTTTTCTTATTCAATTCTGAGAACAAGCTGCTGCTCCAGCAGCGAGCGGATGAAAAAATCACTTTCCCCAGTATGTGGACTAATACATGTTGCTCGCATCCTCTTGCCATTCCTTCAGAGCTTGGATTTTCTTTAGATTCTGCGGTGGCTGGAGTCAAGTCAGCAGCTCAAAGAAAACTAGACCAAGAACTAGGTGTACCAAAGGAAGATGTTCCTTTGGATGACTTCAACTTCTTGACTCGGATTCATTATGTTGCTCCTAGTAATGGTGTGTGGGGTGAGCATGAAATTGACTATATTTTGATTATCAAGTCAGATCCTAAGCTGGCTCCTAATCCTAACGAAGTTCGTGACTCCCGATATGTTTCTGCTGAGGAATTGAAAGCTATGTTTGAGGATCCCAAGCTTAAGTTCACTCCTTGGTTCAAATTGATTTGTGAATCTTACCTGTTCAAATGGTGGGAATCTTTAGATGATGTTTCGAGCTTTCAAAATAGAGACATCCAGCGCATGTTATAATGATTTGATCTGTGTTTAATAGAAACATATGAAGGCGCGAAAAGTTACTGATACGTGTTTGTGGACATTTGATAACCTTGATATTTTGTCATTTATGAATTTTACTTATTACGTTAGCCAGATTGGTCTGACACTGTAATAAACTTTGGTGTACGTTAAGTATATATCTATGAGAATTGATTTTCCACTTGAAATTGTGCTCAACCAACGCTCCTCCTCGCTGAACGAGTGTCCCCTTGAAATCGTGCTCAACCAACACCTGCTCCCTCAGCGTATCCTCCCCTGATTCTTGGTACTCAATTTACAGATCATGCTCACAATTACTAATCTACTGTGTCATGGACATCTGCTGACAAACAATATTATAAGTTGGGTCGTTAGTGTAGTGGTTATCATACTTGCCTTCCAAGCAAGTGACAGGGGTTCGATTCTCCTACGACTCATTTTTGTTACTATTATTTTTAGCATGTACTATAAGATCTATCTATTCCTTTCATTCTATTTGGTTTGCTAAACTATCAGAGATCAATTGTGCAATGTTTTTGCCTGCAAGAGCATTTGTTTCCATTGTGCTGATGAATGGATCCATCCCACTGCTATAGTAAAGGTTGGGACCAATCTCAACCGGGGCTAGTTGCGTAACTGGAACCATCTGAGGGTAGCTGTTCCATTCATGTCGTTTAATATCCAGGATATTGCTTCCAATTATGCTGGTCAGGTATTTATCACTCAGCTTTTGATAAGAAAACAACTTATACACGTGATTGCCGGACGCTGTAGCCCTAATATGGCTCATTGAGAGAAAGGCCTCCTCATGTTGGCCCGTCGTGGTAAGTATGGTCTCTAGAGTACGATTATTTTGAATCCCAAAGTATGAATAATCAACCGGACGTGTAGTCAACACATAGGTGACATGAAGATGGACGTAATCCACAGCAGGAATGTCTACCGCTGGAGTGAATCCAATATTTGACAGGCTGTACGGTGTTGCTAGAACAACGTAATCATAAACAATCCCATCTATACGCCACTTTTCGTCGATTCTTGTAACCGATCGGACCTTAGAATTTAATGTCACTTCAGCATTGGATCTATTAACCCACTGTTTAAAGATTTGATTGTTCCCGCCACGAATCTGCTTAGTACCAGATCCTGCTGCTAGAGTGACCGCGGCTGCTAAAGGATGAATCCTGTCTAGATTGATACCATAGTTCACCCTGGTTAGGGCCTGAACAAAATTGTGTAGATAATCCTCATTGATGGAATTTTGGTTTAACCACTCTGCCGCAGTTATATTGGTGAAATAGGATTCAAGACCGACCTCCTGAGCTGCATTGTACAAATCTCCGAAGGGAAATGAAGGAGACTCGTACAACTTCACAAATTGCTTCACCACATTATCCTTCAGCCTATTCACCTTATATGGAGCAAGACCAAAAGCTCTAATCATTTGGAAAAGTTTCCAAATCTTCCTCCCCTCAGTTAGCTGGAATTGAATATCCTTTCCATCCCATACAGCCAGCGAGATATCGTCCTTAGTATCGCGAGGGTCAACGTTCAACCCAAACTCTTGGGCCGCGCCGCAGAGTATGCTGTTGACGTCTACAAAAATAGATGCTCCCAACTCAAAGTCTTCACCATCAATCTCGATACTTTTCACTCTTCCGCCAATGTAATTGTTCTTTTCATAGATCGTAATCGCGACCTCTGGGTTCGCCAGGCTCAGGTGGTATGCTGCCGACGACCCTGCTGCTCCAGCACCAATAATAGCTACTCTTGTCTGATTAGTCGGGAATTCTAGGATCCCAGGAGATCCTAAAAGAGACTGAAGCCCAGCTAGTGAACCTGTGAGGAATTCGGGCCACTTCATACTATTATTCGCAGTCTAGTTGATGGTTAGTTGATGGCTGGAAGGTAGATGATCGTGCGTATCGTATCGACGTGTTGGCCCGGAAACCGGTGAGGAAAGTGCGGCGCATATGTCTCACTATAGATGATGATAAAAGGACAACGGAGAAGAAACAATTCCTGTTCCTTTGACGATACTTTTAAGAATAACACAGTATATTAAACATTAGTACGTAGTACACTTTTAAGGATGAAGCGCTAAGGAACACTCTAAGAGTTTAAGTAACAGTAAGAGAATATTAAGTATACACTGCATCAGCCGCAGACTCTACTCTAGTAAGCAATACGAAGAACGACAGACCACGTGACCGGTATCTGATAAGGACTGGTGGGGGTTAATAGAGTGAGAAGGATAGTCTCCAGTAGGCGGAAGATTGCGAAAGCAATTGCGAAAGAGACTTGAACAGGAACTGCGAGACTGCCAAACCAACTGCATAGAAATTATCTCCTTGTGTGTTGAGAATTGAGTTACAAGGGCCTTCAGGTGATCAATTATGATTGACACTGTTGATACGATACTGTTGATACAATTCTGTTGATACAATTCTGTTGACACAATTCTGTTGATACAATTCTGTTGATTCGATTCTGTTGATTCAATTCTGTTGATTCAATTCTGTTGATTCAATTCTGTTGATTCAATTCTGTTGATTCAATTCTGTTGATTCAATTCATTCAATTCTGTTGATTCAATTCTGTTGCTTCAATTCTGTTGATTCAATTCTGTTGATTCAATTCTGTTGATTCAATTCTGTTGATTCAATTCTGTTGATTCAATTCTGTTGATTCAATTCTGTTGATTCAATTCTGTTGATTCAATTCTGTTGATTCAATTCTGTTGATTCAATTCTGTTGATTCAATTCTGTTGATTCAATTCTGTTGATATATACCTGGTACGATATTTTACCAACAATTCAAATGAGTTTCAGCGTTACCGATTGTCAATCGCTAGTTCATAATTACACTGGCAGGTTAGCTAAACCTTCATTTTCTCCATACTCTCAGATCATACTTACATGGTTCAAAATATCAGGGCTAGGAACCTCCCGGAACTGATCCATGCCCTGGGCGAATTGCATCATCATTCCTGTGGCCAAATGCCAGAACATATGGCAATGAAAAGCCCAAATACCTAAAAGTTAGATTCTAATACTTTGACCCCCGGTGTTGAGTGATCCCTTACCTTTATTATCTGCCCGCCATCGTATGACTGTGTGCCCAAATCGTGGCACCGTTACTGTGTCTCTTCTCAAAGGATTGTCCAAGTTATAATTAGCAACTTGATCGGGAGTCCATTGCCCATTAATTCTTGTAGGAGCATAAGAATGAATCACCCAGAAGTTTTGTCCGTGCTATTGAGGTTAGTCCTATATCACTGTTACTGTCAGTTGAAGATCAAGATGAAACTTACCAGGTGAAATGGATGAGGAGATTCATCCAGATTATTAATGATCAATTCGACTACCGATCCTTCTGGAATGTCTATCATCATTTGATCACCACCCCATTTTGGAGTGTTCGGCCGTCCAGTCAAGGTCTTGATTGGTTTGACATCAGATGCATTTACGAACCCCAGGTC
Organism: Blastobotrys americanus; assembly: GCA_003705795.3. NCBI lineage: Eukaryota > Fungi > Ascomycota > Dipodascomycetes > Dipodascales > Trichomonascaceae > Blastobotrys > Blastobotrys americanus. The sequence goes on along the minus strand of PPJN03000004.1, from coordinate 183,784 downwards.
AACCAACAGGTTCGGTGCACCACGGGCAGGAATCCAGCTTGTCCGATTGAAGAATGCATAAGGTGACCTTCCATTCCGTTGTAGTTTCATGATCTTGGAATAAACAATTACCTGAACGTCGGCACTAGGTACCACGCTTGGATCTAACGGAACAAGTAAACTTGAATCAAGATCCATACAGACAGATCGTTTGTCAACATCATAGTCTGAAAATGTAGTAATACTCTTATACGTCCTTCTCACTAGGTCTCTTAACGAGTCAGACCAGGACCCTTCGTGGTAACGGATTTTGGCTATAGCTTGAAGGTCGAGTAGCGGATTTACATAGTTGAAACATTCATCATCCATGGACGCTCGGATTGTAGTTGTTGCCTCATTGTGATTGATGGTGTCAACCAGGATCGAGTAGCGCTGTCCTGAAGCAATTGGTAAAGTTTCAACGCTCACCTGTTGCATTAATGTGTAGTCTGCCTCGATTACATTCAGACTGTAACCCTCAATCTCAAAGTTAAACGTGGCAATGGCACCCGCGTTGATTATTCGAAATCGGTATCGCTTTCCTCTAATCAAATCCAGCTCATAGTCAGATCCACCGTCCTTCACGCATTTATGTGCTGCGGCCGATTCCTTCAATTTATCACAATCGAATTGAGAATGGCCGTTGATAAGCCCCAAATCTGGAACAGGTTCGTGTCCTCCATTTGCTGATGACAGATACCATTTCAACATCTCATCGCCTTCACTGAAATAGAGGTCATGAAGAAACAATATTCTTTCTTCGTCATACTTGTCCCGGTAAGGATCGTTCACGTCTGACACTATCAGTCCTCCAAACATCCCTTGGATTCGCTGTGCTCCTGAATGAGAATGCCACCAAAATGTACCAGCATTTGTGACCTTGAATTGATATACAAACGAGCTATTAGGAGGGATGCCACATTGTGTAACTCCGTCTGCTCCATCCATAAAGTTAGATCCTACCTGACTTATCCCATGCCAATGAATTGTAGTACTCTCGTTTGGCAATTGGTTCTCAACCCGAACCACGATTGTATCTCCTATTTGTGCCTGGATAGTGGGACCAGGAAATTCATCATTGACCACAGTCAATTCCTTCTCAATACCTCCAACAAGTCTAATACTTTTTGACACTGTCCAATTGTACTCTTGGCAGCGAGGTTCAGAGTCAACAAATAACGCTGGATGATGGGGTCTGGTAATCAACGATGGTACAGTTAATGGCAGGCACAATTGAACGACGACTACAACTACTGCACACAGCCCGATTGCTCCAATCGCCAAGGATTTAGAACTGCACACCCTATTGAACGCCATGCCTTCGTTCTAGGCTGAAGTAGGAGCAACAGTCTACCTCATTGATAGCCCAGTAAACGCAGCTCCCCTGACCTCAACCAATACAGTTCAGTATGAGCGCCTAAAGGTAATGCGGCTTCCGCTCCAATATACGACAGGTTTCTCAAGGCAACACAAACGAACTCCTGAGTGTTACGTGGTTACTTAATGCTATTGGTTCCAAAAGAGTGAAATGTTTCTGTTTTCTACTACTTGATAATAATGCTCGACGCTAGTGGTGTTTGATAAAAATTTTAGAGAACTCGATAGAACGCAATTGATTGCAAATGAAGAAAATATTAAGAATGCACGTGTGGATATCCATCGATCATCGGTAGACCGCCTACTCCACTGAGCTGATATACTGCTGAAGCTTGGCTTGAACTTGCTTCAGATTGTCCAAGTTCAATTGGTTCTCGGTGCCCTGACTGGAAAGCTTGCTTAGAGTTTGATCTAAGTTTCTAGCAGGATTCAACCCAATGTCATAAACTCCACCAAGGGCACCTCCAAGGATTGCTTCTGTAGAATCTGTAACTCCCTGAATAACTGGATTGAGGATGAGCCCAGACAAAGCACTAGAGATTCCAAGAGTGAATGGTGAAAATAAGGCACCCATCAGATTGACACAATGATCAACTGCGTCGTCAATTCCCTGGATACAGTTTGTGATCAACTCTCCCGTGTCGGTGCTACCGGAAGTGCTTCCACCAGTTGATCCAGAAGCTGAGGGATCTGAAGGATCGCTTGAAGCAGATGGATCAGCCAACTTCTTGATTTGATCGGTTAAAGAGCTCATCTGCTGAACAGACCCTTGCAAGTTAACTGAGATTGAACCAATGGTCTCAACGTTTCCGTTAACCACAACCGTATGGGAATTATCAGCAATCACTGGCACCACTCCACTAGCAGTAGAGATAGGAGGCAGGGAAGTGGCTGTTCCAGTAAGATCACCAAGAGTCAAGGTAGGCACTGATGACAATGAGCTCAAAGAAGTAATAAGACTCAATGTAGCCTCTGCAGGGTCTGTCTCTGTAATAGAAGCTGACGCTTTCGTAGTCTTGGTTGGACTGTGCTTTGCACTCGTTGAGCTATGCTTAGAGCTAGTGCTAGTCCTACTTGAGCTAGACTTGGTAGACTTGGTAGACTTAGCAGACTTAGCTGGGCTAGACTTGGTAGAGCTGGTAGAGCTGGTAGAGCTAGTAGAGCTGGACTTAGAACTAGTGGAGCTAGGCTTGGTACTAGAACTAGTGGAGCTAGGCTTGGTACTAGAACTAGTTACAGCCATCACAGGAGCATCTAAGCTTGAAGACGAAGATGACAAAGACGAGAAAGACAGTACCGAAGAGATAGAAGCAACTGCGACTGGCGCCTCCGAGGTTGAACTATGTTCCTGTGAAGTCGAACTATGTTCAGCTGCCTTTTGCGCTCCTGGCTCTTCAGTTCTTCGCCCTTCACTTCCACCCCTGTGGTTATTTCTGCAAGTACAATCGCCAGAAGATCCAGAATCCCCAATGTTCTGGTTAACTGCCATAACGTTAGGTGCAGGCATTCCCTGAGTGAGGGTAAAGAGCAATGAAGCTGCAATAACTACTACTGTGTTCGAAACCATTTTTTAAATTTTCAATCTTCCCACTGTGGACAATTCTTCACTTTTGATAGATCAATACTAGTATACCTTTTATTGGATATAGTATGTCCCTTATATAGCGATAGTAATTGAGTGTAGTTAACAATTGACACAACAAACTAACTTAGACTTATCGCCAGCAGCTTCAAAACTGTATTTATCCTGCATAAATGTGCAGCTGTCTGCACAGATGTGTGCAATTGATCAAGTGTGGGTCAAACTTTAAACATCAACTCTTCAACAACTCGGTAACAACCAATCCTGTCTGTGTCATCGTACACTGTCGACTCAGTGACCTCCAGTCGAATCCTTTACCAACGCTAACTGCCGAAAAAAACCGCTATGTTTCAAGACATTAAACCTTATCTGTACTGAGTCAACCTCATGGACTGATCTTTCGAGTGGAGTAGCCGCCCAGCAGCTGATATTATCGACATGTAGTAAGGATTTCGTGTCTTCTTAGATCTCCAGCGCACTGCCTCCGGTTGCAAATTACTTTCATTATTCTTAAATATTCCCCTTAATAAGACTCCAGGGTTCAAGTGGTATTGATAACATGTTATCACGATATCATACAAACACTGCTGTGGTGCCAGACCAGACAGTATTGCTCCCCATAATTCACACAATACAAAAAAGTACTAGAGAACCTAATGATGTTTCATCACCGCACTTGCATTGCCTTTAAACAGAATCATCAATATGAGCAGTCTTGTAGTTGACATCGAAAAACTGCCAATAATCGGATGCTTTGATCGCGGGATCCTCAGAATTTGTTTGCATGTTTGTGGAATTGGCTAGATAGCACAAGGTACTTTTCAGACCTAGAGTTAAAACCAGAATGTTTTCAAGAGGTGATGGGTTGTACGATTGCATGGTTTTACGATTGTTTGACAATAAACTTGACACATTATGCGCCACTATCCCTGCTTGTACATAAGCAGCTCGACCCATCTTAGGACCCCCAGTAGCTGCTACATCACCTAGTGCAAAAACGTTTGGAAGTGTTGCATCAGATACTTGGAGTGAGGGTTCCACCAGAATATCTCCGCTCTTGCTCAGGCAACTGGAAAGAAGGTTGCTAAACCCTGAGGTCGCCGCTCTTCCTCCAGTGCAGTCAAATACTAAATCATAGTTCTTTACCGAGCCATCAGGTAGTCGCAGCGTTTTATCGTCGACAATGGTGGGCCTAGTTTTGTTTATCAGCTCAATACTGAAATCTTTGAGAGCCTTCTCTGTATGTTCATGTACTTCCTCGGGAAACTTTGGCAGAACATGCTCACGTGAGCTGAAAATGGTCACCTTCTTATCGGAGCCATACTTGTACTTGATATCTGTAGCAAGCTCGATACCAGCAGCACCGGCACCCACAACAGCAATTGAGTTTGCAGCCTCCACAGATTTCTGAGTCGACTTTAGCTCCCTAATTCCGCCCTCTCTCGTCTGATCAAGCAATTGGGATGGCTTCGGAGAAATCGCGCCGGTAGCAATGACCAAAACATGGGCTCGCAAGTTGTTACCACTTTTAAGAGAAATATCAAAGGTGGCCTTGTCCTCGTTCCGCTCAGCACCCACACACTCGTCAAACACGAAATCTAGAGAGCCCTTGGGAGTGGCCGATTGCTTACGCTTCTCTAGGGGAATAAATGCCTGGGACTCACTTCCCCCATACACACAATAACGAGGAAACGCGAACGTGTGGTTATGATGTGTATTTTTTTCTACCACAATCACTCGGTATCCAGAAGGAATCGAGTTCGCCAATGCCTTTGCAGCCTGGTAACCTCCATACGATCCTCCAACCACTACAATATTCTTTGGATTCGAGCCTGGGGAATACCACAGTCGATGTACGGCAGACCAAAGTGAATCATTAAGAAGCTTCCAACCGAACTTTACAATCAGGACGGAAACATAAAGCTTCTGGTATATTGAAGTCATCGTGGTTATTCAATATCAAGATACTCACTAAAGGAATATGGGGTTTCCCTGTCTTAAATAACAAATCATTGGTGGTGTGTGTCAAGTTTGAGTGGGTTGAGAAACAATTGCCGTTTTAGGAATTATCAGATCGAAGCAATGTCCCCGGTTAGGAAAGCGGCTTGCACATCGCTTTTTTTTCCGGCTGGCCCAATGCTGGTTCAATGCTGGTTCAATGCTGGTTCAATGCTGGTTCAATGCTGGTTCAATGCTGGCCCGACAATGGCATAAGTGCCATGGGGTTGCACGAAGTGCATAGTGGCCTGATTACGATGATTAAGCGAAAGTGGCTTGGGTTTGGCTGATGCTTGGCTTGAGCGACCACAGTAGAGTCATCACGTCCCCAACCCTCAGGCTCAGGCTAAGGCTCAGGCTCTATCGCGGCTCACGCCTCTAAAATACAGACCTCTTCTCGCTGTGATTGATCGTATTGCTTAGGTGAATACATGTAGGACTGAGAGTGTCTTTTTTCTTTCCAGAACAGTGTTTCGTCATCACTCCAGAAATTTGTCTCACCGTAACTGTAGACACTAAATCTAGTCTGGTGACAATCATCCCTAATCGTCGTCGGACTATCGGAGATGATACTTTGAACAGTGTGGTAGCTTTGCTGGGGGGCTTGTTCTTCTAGTACACTATAGTAGTCTTCATCGTCATATTCATCGCTGTCAAAGTGGTCCTCATGAGCAGACTGAGCGGTGAAGTGAGAAAAGATGTGGCCATCGTCTATACCTGAGGTTAGATGGTCGCCAATTACAAAGCTATAGTCATCAAAGCCATAGTATGGATAACAACCTGGACATTCATAGTGACTCTCGAGCTTGGTTTTTGAAGAACGTTTAATGGGGAATATACGAACATACCTCTCAATCACCTGTTGGTATACGAGCTGAATCACATAAATTGGGGACACTGCACCTTTCCAACAATGATAGAATGCCTTTATTGTGTTCGAAACTGGACTTTGTGTTCTGTGAGACGTGAAACAAGTACTAAATTCTGGACTCATGATGATATCTTCACTCAGGTCCTCATTTTTTTTGTTGTTGTTGTTATTGTTATTGTTATTGTTGTTGTTGATATAACTGTAATCAAGTAGTTGATGGCTTTGGACTTGATATTTCGGCATTAACAAGCTATGATTCCCTGATTGAGCCTTCGGTTCAATTGCTCTTCTGGTAGCCAATTAGGCTTGTCTATCTCCATATTTTTCCTTCGCACTATATGGTAATCACTCCTGCATTCATAGAGATCCATTGCTAGTAATCATAACTGTAGCGCGGTTTCACATTATGAAGTATGAATTATGTAGCAGGACCTTGTGAAGCTCCATCCACTTAACTTCGCTAACAATTCGAGTCAAACGGACCCTTATCGGGCATGGTCAAAGCCCGACCAAAGCCTAACCAAAGCCCTCATCGCTACTGCTTCGTGATATTACTCACGTGTGTCAGAGACACGGCTATATCAAAACAATCAGAGATGTCTCGAGCGTTCATCGATAAGTTTAAGTGAAGGCAGTTTACTGATAATGAAGCAATAATAAAACTTGATCTGGTTTAATGGTATTCAACATTTGAATTCGATAGTCAAGAGGACAAAATCTCGGTATCGTCATGGCTAGATTAAGTCCACAGCGATCCAAAACCCCACCTCCATCTACTGCCGGTAGACATCGACGTTATATTGTTGATTCTGATTCCAGTGAAGATGACGAAAGTGATAGTGAACTTCTTGAAGTATTGGGGTCTCCATCAAAGCCTCGTCTCCCTGGTTTACAGGAGTATGGGAAGGGTAGTTCTGGAGAGACGGTAAGAGATTCAAAATCTACAACGGCATCTGATCAAACTGTTCGTAATAGCATGGAAAAAGAACAAGAGAATGATTCGGGGCCAAATCGCTCTAATCCAATGGAAAGCTCTAATAATAAAAATCTGTCTCATCAAAAACCTTCGAAACTCTCTTCTGTCTTATATCCTTTACAGCCTTCGGATTCGGGTGGTGATGAGTTAGGTGATTTACTGAGCGGGCTTGCAATTTCAAAAAAGGACTCTAAGAAATCATCGGCCGCCGCCAATTCATCAGAACCGGTGAAGAAACCACACAATGTATATCCCTCTAACCTCAAACAGTCCGTGGATTCACACAAGCAACCGCCATTTACTAGCACTGGTGGCTTTTTTGGTCGAATACATTCAAAGGCTCAGGAAACTAAAAATGCAGCAGTGAGAAAAATAACGCCTCCATCTGCCGGTTCTATGACTGAGCGCAAGGATAATAACGACATGAAATCAAGTCCACATCGCAAAATAATATCCGGGGAGAACCAAGAACAACGGAATCAAGAGCCAAATGGTAAGCCCAAGAGTACTATCGCCACTGCGACAAATCAAGATAAGATGGCAGCTGCTGGACTATATCGCCCAAAACCCGAGCGTGACCATTTTAAAGCCATTAATTCTTCTCAGTTTTCAAAGCCATCATCACCCAGTAAGACTTTCGACTCACCAGTAAGGTCATTCAATTCACTCTCTGGCTCTTTCATGGAGCCAATGACTCCTAAGAGCAGTCAATGGAGTCGACCTGCGGACATAGCATCATTAAAGAAAGGTAATCCGCCATTGAATATTAGCAATGGGGATGATATATTCAGTGATTCTCAGAAAGACTTATTATCAGGAAAGCATGGCTGGGGAGCCCGTAGCAACAACACCTTTGCAGTTCGATCTGTAGGTGGAGCCAGCGGCTCCACTTCCAATAGAGCCGCTGGCGCTTCAAACTCTGGAGCGTTTGTGTCTCCTGAGAAGGCTGCTGAAGCATTTATTGGGTTCCTGGACACATTAGATGGTAGTGAAAAGAACCCTGATTCTAGCTCAGCTCCACACGCTGACAATGACTCGGCCGGAAAAATAGATGGTCTCACTGTTAGCCTCCTGCCCCATCAGATAGAAGGTCTTAAATTCCTTCTAAAGGGTGAAAATAGAGATAATACTGGGGGAAAGGGTGGCTTGCTATGTGATGATATGGGTTTAGGTAAAACGGTTCAGTCGATTGCGCTGATCATATCGAACCCACTAAGTAGTCAGCCAAAATCTGTTCGCAATCAACTCCCCAAAGACCATACAGGTGCTACTCTTGTCATCGCACCTTTAGCATTAGTTCATCAATGGCACGCCGAGATTTCTTCGAAGGCCCCAGGAAAGCGAGCATTAGTTCATCATGGTCCTAGCAGAACTAAATCATCTTCTGAATTCAAGGACTATGATGTGATCATTACTACTTACCACGTTGTGATGTCTGAGTACGAAAATAAGGGACCTTTATTTGGATTTACGTGGTGGAGAGTTATCGCTGATGAGGCGCATACTATGAAGAACCGTCGAGCAAAGTCTTCCATCGCGGCATGTGGCCTACATGCCGTTCAGAGATGGTGTCTTACTGGTACTCCCATTCAAAATAATGTTGACGAACTTCAGTCCTTGATTAAGTTTCTCCATATGAAGCCTTGGGAAGATTTCTCTATTTGGAACGATCATATCTCACGACCGATAAAATCAGGGCAATCGGGACTGGCAATGAAGTGTCTACATATATTCCTATCCGCAGTGATGTTGAGACGAACCAAAGCTGTATTGGCTACCTCTGGGGTAAACCTACCCCAACGACGAGTTCATCGGGAAATCGTGGACTTTGATACCAAGGAGCGGCAAATATATAGTCATCTGGAGAAGCGTGCTAAATCTGCTGTTACCCAGATGCTCAATTCTGGCTCCGCCCAATACATGTCAGCGCTGCTTCTGCTCTTGAGACTCCGGCAGGTCTGCGACCATGTTGAGTTAGTTCGTGGAGTGATTGATGATGAAGACAGGTCTTCTATAATCTCCTCAATGACTGTGGAGGATGATGGCTTGGATAAGTTGATGGAGAATTTAGACTTGAATGGAGCAGGCGTGGTGGAGAGTTTGGAAGAAGTTGGAATTCAGGGAGATTCGAAGCTTGACGAAGAGAATACAAGCTCAAAAATCAGAGCAGTATTAAGGACTTTGCTAAAGGACAAGAAAAGGAAAACTATTGTTTTCAGTCAGTTCACATCAATGCTTGATCTTGTAGCGCCATCCCTGAAGAAAAATAGTATTAATTACGTGCGATATGACGGCAGCATGGGAACGACCGAACGAGAACGTGCGCTAAAGCAAATCCGTACCGATCCTGAAACTCAGGTCCTACTCTGTTCGTTAAAAAGCGGAGCTCTCGGTCTTAATCTAACCTGTGCAAATCAAGTCATTTTAATAGACCCTTGGTGGAACCCTATGATTAGCGAACAGGCTGTCGATAGAGTTCATCGAATTGGTCAAACTGAAGATGTCGATGTATATGAGCTTATCATTCAAAACTCGGTGGAAGAGCAGATATTGCAGCTTCAAGATAAAAAGCGCGCAATGGCGAACGGTGTTATCAATGGAGGAACTCTTCAGAAGAATGGTAATAACAACCTCACAATGTCTGAGTTGCTCTCTCTGTTCAAATAATGAGTTAACTAAGCCAATTGTGGCGGTACTTAGATGGTATCCTTTGCTAATGAATTACAGTTCCAGTAAGAAATCGATGGTTCTTGTCAGGTCATCGATCCGGGGTACTGATTTCCTGATTTCTTGTCTAGATTCTGTTGAAAGATCACTGAATTGTGCGATTATGCCTCCTTCAATAAAGTCACTAATTGTTAAAATCAATTGCAGAGCACTGCTTAGAAAACACCCAGAATTATACTTACCTCTCCTCTCGATCATTATGTAAATGAGGTATTCTCTTCCTTATTTCCCTTTCCGCATTAATACATTCCTCGTAGTGCTTCTGAGCGACTTCACAAATGACATACAGCCCGCCAGAGGACGTTCCGAGAACAGCGATAGGAACGGCCCAGTTCTGAGCATTCTCTCGAAGTTCTGTTGCAGTATTTGCTGGTAGTGGCTTGATTCGGTTCACTGAGCTTGGGAAGTGGTGTCGTTTCCGGCTCACAACTTCAGCTTGTGAGGATGGATCTATTGAGATAATGCTGACCATTCCATTTACATCTGACACAATGTAAGTTGGTTCTCCAGAAAGAAATACCGCATCTACTGTCGAGAACACATCCTCTCCATGATATATCTCGAGCTCTCTGGAGTAATCATCCCGATATCGAGCACATGTTACGCCTCTGAATAGATCTCCAAATAACACCAAACCCTCATCGTTTGATGATAATGCAATCGTGTACGACGGACTAGAGTACAAGGAATTCAACCGTTGGTCAGATCTATGGGTGAAATCCATTCGGAAACTGCCAAATATGTCTGAGGGAATCAGAGTAATTGAGATGACCTTGCTTCCAACTGAAGCTAGAAAACTTGTTGGAGGTATTCCCTTTGTAACATCATAAACGCTATGTAATGTTGACATGTCATGTGCTATCTCCAATTGATACAACGAGCTGCTTTCATCTTCCCGGGATTGTCTTTCTCGGATTCTTAACATCAGTAGCCGACCTTTTTCCGATCCTAACTCTTCAGGAGAGTCTTCATCTTCTATCGACGTGCCCACAATCACCAGATGATTCCCTCCAGATCCTACTGCTTCGGGGTCTAGAGCCATCGCACATTGTCCTGTTTCACGCTGATTCAAATCAATTGAATCCAGCACTTCATAGGACTGAGTATCAACTAACCGAAGTCGCCCCTGTAATGAGGGTTCAATAGAAGCAGTTAGGAGAACAGCTATGTTTTCCAATCGAGGAAGAGGGACTATTCTATGCACCAGCTCCCCCAGTCTCAGTTCATCGATGTCTACTCCAGTCCATTGAGTCACCTGAGTCAGCTTCAACGTGTGGCCAGATGCAATAAGTACCATTGGTGATCCAAATTTATCACTGTCAACCATGCATATCCAATTTTCCCTAGAGCCTCCTGTATTTAGGGCGGTAATGGAAACTCCACCTTCTTTGGAGTCATCGAATTCGAGTATCGCCATTCGACTAGAGTTCAAAATGATAGAGTCTTGTGTGGCAAAGAAGGAGATTGTACCCGAGCCAAAGCTAGTCGTTTTAGAAACTTTAAGGTTTCTCCCTTTTATCTTGAATGTTATTAACTCCCCATCACCAGTGCCTACCAGCAACGTGGCGGAGGCTGCTTTGTTTTTTGAAGCATCCATACGAACATGTAGCGATCTTATTGGGCCTACAGCCTCCACATCAATCGACCTAAGAAAATTGATCTCTCTACCAGTGTCCCCTTCTTTACTGCTCTTGATTTCAAAGACCTCGATCTGATGTGAACCCCAGAAAGCAATCGCACAGTAATTTCTGTCTGCAGAAAAAGCAGCTACCTCGGTTTTAAGGTGGTGTGTATCTATGACCGACAATGCTCCGTCTAGCAACAGGAGCTTCTGGCCATACGTGCAGAGTAAAACCATATCATCAATTGAAGCTGCAAATGCCACCGTATCTCCAGCATCAACAGGGTGCCAGCGCTCATTAGAATTGGCAAGCATCACTGCATTTGCTGCAATAATCACAGTGCGCTGCTCCCCTGATGTGGATTGAATTGAACCGACATGGACTAGATCTCTTAATTCTGAGCTCTCAATCTGTTGATATTTAGCTGTTTCCTCTAACTCGGATCCCATTCTATAAGCTTTCGCACTTCCGTCAACAAAGCATACTATAATGTTGTTCTTAGACGGCGCCCAAACCTTAGAAATAACGTTACCATCACCGAGATCAAATTCCATCAGATTTTGAAAATCTCGTCCTCTAGCAACCCTTTTTAAACCTCCCATTTCAAATCCACCAGAAGCAACGGTAATTGTTAACTTCTGGTTTTCCAAACCGGGAACAAAGTCTGATATAGGGGCTAAGTTTGACAGTTCCGATATCAATTGCACTTGGGGAGCTCCAGAAATTGATTCAAGATCAATCCTGATCAATGAAGAGTGTGAAAAGTGGCTAGAGACAAAAAAATATTGTGCAGAAAGATGAACAATGCTAGTTGCAGGTGGTGCAGAACCAGTAACCTTTATCAGTTGGATATCAATAACTTGGCCACTACTTTCTAGCTTCAACAGAGCCAACACAAGGTCTCCAGTCTTTGTACCAAGAATAATTCGAGAGGCGTCAATCTGTGCAAATGACGAGAATGGCCCTTGAGAGTCTGCATCTAAGTAAAATGACCTTCTTTGTACCCGCTCTTTTGAATTGGCGAAGTATACAACTTCATCAAGGCCCCACACAAAAAGTCCATGAGCTGGATCAGTTAGTGGTATTAACATGTTGGAGTCCTGAGGTAGATTAGATGATGAATAAATCTCGTTCATCTTGGATCGTGGGCCATCAAGAGCATAGATCGCTAGTCTAGGGGTAGCAGTGGATATGTCACCAGAAAGAACTGCCACAGTACATTCACCAAATCCAGACACAAAGCCAATTGCAGATATTGAGATGAAATCTAATCCAAGATTGAATTCTGACCTGAACAATTCCCTCTCCTCCTGACCCTGCCAATTTTTATTGTCCACATTCAAGTGATTCAGAGCATCAGAAGCTTTAGTCCACAGTTTGTAGAAAGTGATGTAGCCCATATATCTATGGTGAGCAATGAATTTCCTTCCAGGATCCACTGCCACCAGCTGACCAGCAAGAGGTGATCTTTTCCATTGGGTTCCGCTACCATCTCGTCTTATTACAACTTGTCCATCAACGTAAGTGACAATGAAAGAGGTCGAATCCTCTAGCGTGACAAACAGGAACTCGTTCAACGGAACTTTCGAATCTCTTCTCGGAGTGGGCTTAAATGATACCAAAGCTATGATCCTACCATCAGAAGGAATTGATGTAATAAGCTCCAGTCCTGAGTCGGAAACCGAATAAATCTCTAAGCACTCATCCTTAGCCAAAATAAGATCTCTTTCCTTTGGAGATCGAATGCTAGCATATGTTGCACATATCACCGAAGACCCCCTTTTTAATGGTAAGAGCAAAGGGAAAGTATCCTCTCTTTTCTTCATCAGATCGTCTACCGAGATCTATCCAATGATACTGACATAGACATATACACTTCTGTTACCTCAACTCCCTCGATCCTCTTTGCCGGTAGTCTCTCTTCATTATCGGTGATTGATGTGCGGCTCGCTAAGCTGTCATTTCCGTACGGAGGACGGGATATGCCACCAAAGAATGACCCCAGTGTTGTGAAAGTATTAATCTAGGCAGATAGATGCAACTTCTAATCTTTTAGTAGTAGCTATTGTTTGGAGAAGTTTGTTCTGATACTCGTGCTGAGCTTTGTCATTCAAACTAGTGTTCGAGGCTCTTGCGCTGGAGCTTCTATATAATTCATCTCGGGCTCTCTTAACTCTGCCTCCGTCGATTGCTCTGTACCTGGCATATAACTAAGCTTGAAGCGAACCTGGTGAGGAGCCTAACCAATGGGAATACGGGTGATGCAATCAGCATAAGTGCTTGAGTTGTTAGAGTACCATGATGATAGGCTGTTGCCAATCCTAGCAGAATTGTAGTAAGTGCAATATTAAATAGGCCCATACAGTCAGGATGCACGGCCTCCATTACGTTCCTGTTGCAACTGTGGAATTGACACCACGATGAGGTAACTTCAAACAACAGTAAACCCAGCAAATAAGCACACAGTAAGCAGCAGAATAAAGTGACTAATTTTAACACTAACCTAAAGCCATCATCTGAAGCGCCATTGCTTCTAATCGCTTGATGAATCCAATAATGAACTTCATCGTTGTAAACAAACCCTACTCCTGTGGTAGCCACTAATACCCACGCCAGCACCATATGGATGATTCTTCGTTGGGTCATTTCTCATGTTCTTATTCAATTTTTCGGTATCTATCAATCTCACAGCCCGAATTGATGCAATTGACTTGATGTCTTTAGCTACTTGTTATTCTGGTATGGTTTGCAACTTCCTTATCGTCCAAAATCCATTATATGATCTACAATCTGATTTCCTATTGTGTGCGCGGCTCGAGAAACGCGAAGAGGAAACTAAATAGTTCATTCATGAAGGCAAGTACGATTATAATCAAAAGAATCGCGACTTTCAACGAAGACTGCGATTGTAAACGTTGGTGTGCCTAGATATATATTGGTGAAATTGTCTGTTTGAACCTGTGGTGTTTGTGATTGAGTCCACAAAATTTTGAATGCTTCAACATGTCACAATCTCGATACGGCCATCCAAGGACTGGTCGTACACCAGTTCGAAGCGTCAGTGAAAAAGGCCCTTTTACCCCAATGAAGAATCTGTCGCCATCTAAGAATTCCCGGGATAGCGTTCCTGCGATCAGAGATACAATTCTGAACTCGATCCGACGTCCCTCGCCGGTAAAGAGCAATAAGCGTGAGGATCTGGCAAGCACTACACGATCCCATGAAGAACGGTTGGCTCCTAAAAGAGTGTTTTCAGACACTTCTGCATATGATATGAACAATAATAGTGAAAATGGCCATGACATCCACTATCAACGTGTTATGTACGACTCAATGACTGCGACCTCATCATCAGCGAATCCCAGCGGTGTGCAAAAACTGGCCAAACGTCCGATATCAAAAGATAGTGATGTGAAGTTGTCATTCTCTTCACGACGTAAGCCGATTACTTCTGCGAGAGCTATCCAGAATGGAAACGTTCCCGAAATTCAACAAGGATCGATGACACCCGTTAACAATGTTTACAATCATTCTTTGAGTCTTCTTGACTTAGATACACCTCATGCGTCGAATGACAAGCTCATTGATTCATTGAAGCCGCCAGAACAAATTCCAGCTCGAATCAAGACTGAGAATCAAACCTATGGGGTTCCAGGAGAAGAAGATCACGAATTGAGTCTTCTTGACGTCCCACCACACCACATGGAAACCGATGATGCTAACCCATCAGATTACGGCAGCGATGAGGAATCTAGCCGACACCAAGGTAGCGAATCTAAATTTGGTGTCAAGCATTACTCTGATGGCTTATCTGAATCTCCCACTAACGAAGTTGACAAAGTTACGGCAGAATATGAAACTAAGTTGCTATCATTTCAGGCGACCTTGGCTGGCAAAGACGCAGAGATAGAATCTCTAAAGCAGTCTCTGCTGGAGAGTGAACAGAAGGTTGTTACAACCACCCGAAAGCACAAAACCCAGTTACAATCCTTTTCTGCAGAAATCCATAAGCTGTATGCTATCAAGCATACCAATAAGATCAATGCTCTGAAGAGAAAGATGGATGAAAGAATAGATGACCTGAATGACCAGGTCATCTCATTGACCGAATTAGTAAAAGCTGAACGAACTGAAAAGGAGGAGCTAGTTCAAATGTGTGATGCATATTTTGCAATGGAACAACAGACGAAGGTCCATCCCTAATGACCAGTGTTTCGGCTATCGGTGTAGAAAATCGCTAACGTATTAAGGTTCTCGGTCCTGCGGAGGATAGGTTTTCTTGTCCTCATTGGGTTCTGGGGATTGATACTGGTTTGTGTCAAAAATAGGGCTAGGTAATCAATATCATTATACGTGGTATGCAGGAGGGCCATTCATTCTTCTCGGTGTGGGTTGCAGTACTCCCGAAGTGGACAGGAATACCAATTTCCCCTTCACGTTTGTTGTTAGTCAAATGATTGGGGATGTGAAGGTTAATTTTATGTCTACAGCCATTAAGGTTAAATTTTTTTGGAA
Organism: Blastobotrys americanus; assembly: GCA_003705795.3. Lineage (NCBI taxonomy): Eukaryota > Fungi > Ascomycota > Dipodascomycetes > Dipodascales > Trichomonascaceae > Blastobotrys > Blastobotrys americanus. Next base: position 168,098 of record PPJN03000004.1, on the reverse strand, counting down.
ACCTAGGATTCGACTTTCTCCGGTTATTAAAGAGAGCTGAAGATTAATTGAAAGTGAATCCAAAGCTTATCACAAGTCTGTTTTTGAAGCATTAACGTTTCCATCAAAAGCTGCCGTAGCAATAGGGCACTTTCAGTTTTGCTTCCAACGCAGGCAACTGGCTGTGTCCTAATGTTGCGAATAGACTGAACTGTTGTTATCGGATAAGCATTTTACAATATCTATACCTTCCTGAGACGTTTTCAACCACCAGATGATGGGAAGCGAGGGAAGGTTGTCTTCCGACCATAAAAACTGTAGTTGGAGTTCTCCTCTGTCTCAGAACGATCTAACTCAAGGGGCACAAGTCGAACAAGGCGAAAATATCGTCAAAGTTTCTCCATTGTCCTCCGATGTTGGCTTCTCTAGGCACGATGTACCTTCCAGCAGCACTCATGAAAACAGTACCCCTGGTGGGTCCTCACAGAATGATAATGCTATGAGGATTCGCAAGATTTCTCATTCTCGACAAGCAGCGGTTAAGCATCGTCGTGAGTATTCAATAGCTGATCCTCTATCCACAGAAAGCGACGAATATGTAACTTCTACTGCTGTTGATGGTGCTGCTGTTGCTAGGAATTCGGTGGTTCAAAGCTGGGAATCACTCTCCATCGCAGACAATTCGTCTCGTACCGAGCTTGAAGACGACTCTGCACTCTCTGAAGTTAGCTCTCTCTCCATATCATCAAGGACCGTTAGTGTAACTGATGATGGCCAAGGTATGAACCGGGGAGTCCCAAATCTAGCTGAAAGGCATAGAAACGCGTTTTATAGAGCTGGACCCCGTATAAATTCTGAGGCTGGATCTTCTAGTTTTAGACCTAATTCCAGCTTTGGAAGCACGAACACTAGTACCATTCTCCATGCGGATCGAGATCAGGTATGTATACTCATACTGAGTTTTCTATTGTTTCCTGGCCTGTAACTAACTTTTAGGGTGAGCGCACGCGTAAAATCGGAATTAATACTGTACGATTAGATGGCAATAATCTTTCAAGAGCTCAGTATTTGGAAATGTCAATTAGCATACTGCCAAATGGTATGCCCTCGTTATTTGCTGTTGTTTCTCGGACTTTGTTTACCCCAATTCTAGGCCTTAAAAAGGCTACTGAGAAAGAGGAACAAATCGTAGTCATTATTTCAATTAGAGATCGTGATAATGGTACGGAGATGTGGAAGCTGGCAAAATCATATGGTTCGCTGGTCGAACTGGATTTTAAGCTCCGCTTTGAGCTTGGGGAGAAAACAATTCCTGCTCTGCCGGAAAAACACATGTTCTCTTCTCACCCTCCAACCAAGGTGGACGCCCGCCGTAACGCGTTAGAGACATACTTTCAAAAGCTGTTCCAAATTCCCAAGCTCTCTGCCCCTATGTTGGATTTTTTTTTCTATTTTCTATGCAATGATGTGCTGATGGATTTCAGCTTGCCTATGATGGCTGACACATTAATGGCAGGTTACCTGACGAAGAAGGGTCGTGGTTTGGGAGGCTGGAAAGTAAGATACTTTGAGTTGAGGAATTCTGTCTTGTATTATTACGACTACCCAGGGGGAAAAGAGGCAGGTTCTATTGTGATTTTTGAAGCAAGTGTTTCCAAGTTGGATCCGGGAGCTTATGATGAATTGGAACTATTGGAGTATATGCATGCACTGGACATAAAGGAAAAGCGCAACAAGCGAGACGGGCGGCATATATTTTGTGCAGAGACTAATTCTGAGCGGGACTTTTGGGTTACGCTGCTTAAAAGTGCCTCACAGTCTGCTGGATACTGTTTGGATCCGAAAGTCAATTCAAAAATTGACGCGCGATTCAAAAAGATAGTTAACAGTGAGACCTCGGGTCGTCGACAGCCAAGTGGAAGCATCAGTTCGACTATTGCAACCGCGGGTGCCAAACTATGGCCCGGCAGATCGAAGTCAATATCAGAATCGTCCGGCTCATGCTTGGAATCAGCTAACAGTCTCACTCATAGTACATTGGCTGATGATGCTTCAATCCCAGAGGATGCTCGTAAGAGCAGGTTTTATTTCTTTCGCAAACCTAAGCAACCAGATGACATTGATGGCAGCAGTAGGAAAAGTAGCACTGGCTCTACATCATCTGATGCCAGTGTGTCAGTAAAATCAGCTGTGTTTGGGAATACAGTGACTGGAGCAATGGGACTGGCTTGTAAAACTCTTAATGGAAGGAAAGTTCCTGCTGTAGTTTATCGTTGTATAACTTTGTTGCTAAACAAAGAAGCGCTAGAAGAAGAAGGGATATTTCGTCTGAGTGGCCCCATGAGCGCTATTCAGAATCTCAAGCATCGGTTTGATACCGAGAAAGACGTTGACGTGCTTCAGAATGGTGAAGAGATCCATACTGTTACAGGCCTGCTCAAACTTTATTTACGCGAACTTCCTGAAAAGCTAATTGCCCATAGTTTTGAGAAAGATCCTTTGTTCCAGTCCGATTCCTCTATGAATTCAAGGGTGATGAGTATCAAGAAGGCCATGAACGAATCTTCGCCCGCAAGTCAGGATCTGTTATTTGTGCTCTGCACTTTTCTTCGTATGGTAGTGGAGCACAGTGATCATAATAAGATGAATGTTCGCAATCTCTGTATCATTTTCTCTCCTACGTTGAACATACCTCCTGGAGTTCTTGCTGATCTCTTGATCTGTTATGACCAAATTTTCAACCCAAACTTAGGATCATCTGAGGCCCCTGATGCTCTGGGTGCTCCTGAGGCTCCCCAGTAAGCATCTCGCCCTGGTATATAATTCCGATCCCCAGAACTTGGTTTGGAAGGCGTTTCAGAGCATCTTTGCTTATATCTGCCTCATAGCTTCGAAATCGATATCCCTCAACAGCTCGGAATAATTGTTGATCTGTCTTCTTTGTTGTGTCAGGTAGAATTCGGATGCATTGTAATTTATGAGGTGTGTATGTGTATATAACAGATACATGTTTTGTTTTAAGAAGCTCGTTTGTTAATGGTTAGAATGATATCTCACAATAACATAGTGCTGGAACAACTAAGCAGTTGCAGTTGCAGTCGTCGTCGCCTCAGTACGGTTCTTCAGCACGTTCTCAATAAACGCTTCCCCAGCTTTGTAAGAAGATCTTACCAACGGTCCAGAAGCGCAGTACAGAAATCCTAGCTCCATTGCTCTATCATGCCAATGTTGGAACTTTTCCGGTGAAATGTACTCTGCTACCTTTAGATGTCTCTTGGTAGGACGCATGTACTGACCAAATGTTACCACATCCACTTTTGCATCACGAAGCTCTCTGAGGGTATCTTCAATCTGCTGATCAGATTCACCGAATCCTAGCATGATAGATGTCTTTGTTATGAGAGAGGGAACGGTCTCTTTGGCTCTGTTTAATACTGCCAGTGATTGTCTATAAGTGGCCCTTCGATCTCGAACATAAGGGGTTAGTTCTTCGACAGTCTCGATATTATGAGCAAAAACATCCAATCCAGACTGTGCTAATATTCCTGCCATATCCAAGTTGCCTCTAAAGTCACCAGACAAGCATTCCACTCGAGTCTTTGGGGCTTTGAATTTGATCTTCTTGACAGTTTCAGCGAAATGATGAGCACCTCCATCTATCAAATCATCTCTGTCGACTGTAGTCAGTACTACGTAACCCAACCCCCATTTTGCAATTGCCTCGGCGGTATTTTCGGGCTCGTTGGGATCCAAGGCTCCAGGATTCCTACTGGTCTTTACTGAACAGAATCGACACCCTCTAGTACAAGTATCGCCCATAAGCATGATTGTCGCCGTAGCCTTCGACTTATCAGAGCCTCCCCAGCATTCTCCTATATTTGGGCATCTGGCCTCTTCACATACTGTGTGTAGTTTGAGACCCCGAAGGTCCTCTTTTAGCTTGCTATAATTTTTCCCTTTGGGAACTGATGTTTTCAGCCAAGATGGCAGTCTCCTTGTTTCCCCTACTTCAGCTGCCGCTGCCACGGGATCAAACGTCATTTCAGCAGCTCTCTTGTTGATGAAATCATCGAATGATGGTCCCTTGTTTAGATTGTCTGTGAACTTGGTCCGTCTTCGCGTTGACTTTGGGGCCAACGGTACCTCTGAAGACGATGCATTGGATGAGGGTGTGGCCGAGGTAGCCGGAGCTGATATGCTGGTTGAGGATGAGAATTCTCTCGCGTTGTTGATTTTGATTGGCAGACCATAGTTGAGTTCAGACCCGGTGACTTGTCGTCGAAATCGGTGGACTGTTTGTCGGATCATGATGAATCTCCCGATTGAGATCAGTGCCTGTTGGGTTGCTTTCTTTAGATCCCTGTCTAAGTAGCTCGTCACGTGGCCCTGTATTCTATTCTATCTATATACCATTTACGTCAACCCTCGGGATGAAAGGTCTTCGTAGCCTGCTCCTGTCAACCTTTGTGATTTCGTTTGGTGAAAGCCTTTGAATTCAAACATATATACCTGTACACCGTTTTATCAATTTTCCGTTCAACCGGGCCCGGGTTTACACGGTGATGGCGCGAGAAGAAGCCCAGCATTTTTACACTGTGCTGTGATAGCGCCGTGTTAGTGCCGGCGATGAGCGATATGGCCTTCCCTCAGGTAGGGATGAAATGCGAGCATTAGGATTGGTCCACAGGCAGCCAGTGTTAGCGGGGTCTGGATATCGATAGTTGCACTCAATAATGAGTAGAAGAAGCTTGGTTGTTTTATAGTGGTCTTAAATTCTTTTTTTTTTCACCTGTTCGCTCTATCTAGTTTTCCTTGGTGAATTTATCTGTACTCAGTATGTGGAAGAACTGTGATAGTTATTTAGATTGTATATAGTTCCATGGAGGCCAATCAAAACAGTAAAGGACAAGAAATGAACATAAGGAACGGAGTATAGTCATATCACTCTATACACTGATTTATATAATCCAAGATTCCAATAATCTTGTACAAGATGCCATCCTACCAAGCTACATACCAACACTAATAACACACAGTCACCATACAGTGATCATACCGCAATGACACCACAGACTCAACCCAGATTACCTAACCCACCCCCACCCCTTTTGGTCCCAATCCGCGCATTCTGCCACTGCGTATGATGTGCATTCCACAGCCGTGCACATGAATTCTAAACAACATTGGGAGTTTACCGCCATGGCAAACGGGAGTATCAGACGGCCATGAAATGTGCTCGAAATTTGGGACTAATCTGAGGGCCCAAAATCGGAGCCAGTCGGTGTGAGCACCAGCCAATAGCGGTACGGAAAGGAGCCGGGCTGTGATTTTTCCTCGACTGCGTAGATCTTAGACCAAGAAAAAAGATGTCAACAAAGGGAGCAAAATAGTAATATAATAGCGGGTTCGCCACCTGAAGCTAATAAAAACGTATTAAACTAATAACATAAATTTCCAAAGTTAGTTAAACACTTCAAAAAACAAACAATGTCAGGACGCGGAAAAGGAGGAAAAGGTCTGGGAAAGGGAGGCGCTAAGCGTCACCGAAAGATTCTTCGTGACAACATCCAGGGTATCACAAAGCCTGCCATTCGACGTCTCGCCCGTCGTGGTGGTGTCAAGCGTATTTCTGCTCTTATCTACGAGGAGACCCGAACAGTTCTCAAGTCCTTCTTGGAATCTGTTATCCGAGATGCCGTCACTTACACTGAGCATGCTAAGAGAAAGACTGTCACTTCGCTAGATGTTGTCTATGCCCTCAAGCGACAGGGACGAACCCTTTATGGTTTCGGTGGTTAAAAAAGCTATGCTTACATTTCCATCATTATTTAACATGTTATGAGTTTGTGCACTTCGACCCTAGATAATGGCGTCGGTTGCTTCTGAACGCATCGACTGGGTTGATTTTATCTATTTTATTCTATACTGGTTATCAATTATTTACGGATTCTAGCCCTTAACACTCTCAATAATCCTGTTCTCCTCTTATTATAATCTACCTTAGTACGACCCTACTGTGCTGCATTTGTTGGCTGTTGGGCTATACGAGTCTGTTTCCCCCTAGTGCCGTGCACTGCTCAGGCTTATACTCAGTAGTAAATGTGTGGTTTGTTGAGGTCCCAACGCGTTTCCGCCACAAAACTCCTCCCAGGCTGAAACTACTACCAAAAAAGCATGAAAAAGATTGTTGTGAGATGAGGCTGTCAACGAATGGGGCATACGGCTGCCTGCCAAAGATCCGATGTGAACAGGAGTATTTAGGCGATTGTAGCCCGGATGGATGGATAGAATTAAACAGATAGCGAGAAGACATTGGCTGTTAGTGAGCTAAAATAGAAGGAAAGACCTAGCCATAGATAATTGAGGGCAACAGGCTATTGATATCATAAGATACACGTCTTTTGAGGACATAGTATAGGATAATTGTGATATCAAATCAAACACCAAAGTATTGAGTAGTGTCATCAGTTAGTGGTGTGCATTATATTCGACAGGGTCGAGATTCGCACTCTCAAACTTGGGTTGAAGACTTGGAGTATACCATTTCGTAGGAAACAGATTCCTTGTTTTCCAGGGAGGTTTACACATTCCAGACAGTTATTGTTGTCCAAAAGACTATTGTAAGTATCAGATTACGGGGATACCCCAACACAGGTACCAAAAAAACAACAAAAAACGAGAAGGTGAATAGACGGAGATTCTCATAGCCAATTGATGGGATCAGTTTTGACTAACAATTATAGCACAACCAAAATGTCGAAATATGAACATTCTAGTCTACCAAGCCATTTTATTGGACTGAACTCTGTTGATACCGCTACCCCTTCTGCCGTTAAAGACTTGGTTCAGTCTCATGGAGGTCATACTGTCATCAATAGTGTCCTTATTGCTAATAATGGTATTGCAGCAGTTAAAGAGATAAGATCAGTAAGAAAATGGGCGTACGAAACATTTGGCGACGAAAGAGCAATCAAGTTCACCGTCATGGCCACTCCTGAAGATTTAGAAGCGAACGCCGATTATATTAGAATGGCAGATCAATATGTCCAAGTCCCGGGAGGTACCAATAACAACAACTATGCTAATGTTGATCTGATTGTGGATGTTGCCGAGCGTACGGATGTACAGGCTGTCTGGGCAGGTTGGGGTCATGCTTCTGAGAACCCTCTTCTTCCTGAATCTTTAGCTGCTTCCCCTAAGAGGATTGTGTTCATTGGTCCTCCAGGAGCCGCTATGAGATCACTCGGTGATAAAATTTCTTCCACAATTGTTGCTCAGCATGCAAAAGTTCCATGTATCCCTTGGTCTGGTACTGGTGTCTCTGAAGTCGCAACTGACCCTGCATCTGGACTAGTCACAGTCCCTGAAGATGTTTATGAAAAGGGGTGCTGTATAACCCCTGAGGATGGTCTTGCAAAGGCGAAGGTGATTGGATTTCCAGTTATGATTAAGGCATCCGAAGGTGGAGGTGGTAAGGGTATCCGAAAGGTTGACAGTGAGGACAACTTTATTAGTATGTACCATCAGGTGACTGGAGAAATACCAGGCTCGCCAGTGTTTATCATGAAGCTTGCAGGAAATGCCCGTCATCTCGAGGTCCAGTTACTTGCGGACCAGTATGGAAATAACATCTCGCTTTTTGGCAGAGATTGTTCTGTTCAAAGACGTCATCAGAAAATTATCGAAGAAGCTCCAGTTACAATTGCAAACCCTGACACATTCGCAGCCATGGAAAAGGCCGCAGTTCGCCTAGGACGTCTTGTTGGTTACGTATCGGCGGGTACTGTCGAGTATCTTTATTCTCATGACGATGACAAGTTTTTCTTTCTCGAGCTCAATCCCCGTCTTCAGGTCGAGCATCCCACTACTGAGATGGTCACTGGTGTCAATCTTCCAGCAGCCCAGCTTCAAATTGCAATGGGTATTCCTCTGCATAACATCAAAGATATTAGACTGTTTTACGGTGTAGATCCTCACACTAAGACTGAGATTGATTTTGACTTCAGCACTGAGCTAGGACAAAAATCTCAGCGCCGACCAACTCCAAAAGGTCATACCACAGCTTGTCGAATAACTTCCGAAGACCCTGGTGAAGGATTCAAACCGTCTGGCGGTATGATGCACGAGCTCAACTTCAGATCCTCTTCAAATGTATGGGGATATTTCTCAGTGGGCAATCAAGGCGGTATTCATTCATTTGCGGACTCTCAGTTTGGTCACATATTTTCCTTTGGAGAGAATCGAACAGCATCGCGTCAGCACATGATTGTAGCGCTAAAGGAACTGTCTATCCGTGGTGACTTCCGAACCACTGTCGAATACCTTATTAAGCTTTTGGAAACTCCAGATTTTGAACAAAACAAAATCACCACAGGCTGGCTGGATGAACTGATTTCCAAGAAACTCACCGCCGAGCGCCCTGATCCTAACATTGCTGTGATTTGTGGAGCCGCCACCAAGGCTCATATCGAGAGCCAAAAGTCTTTGGAAGACTACCAGCAGTCTCTGGAAAAAGGTCAGGCTCCTTCGAAGGATAGTTTACGGTCACTTTACACAGTTGAGTTTATTTACGAGGGCGAACGGTACAAATTTACCGCTACCAGGTCTTCACTGGATTCGTATACGCTGTTTATTAATGGCTCTAGAGCCGAAGTTGGGGTGAAGTCTCTAAGTGATGGTGGATTGCTAATAGCCGTGGGTGGAAACTCGTATAACGTCTACTGGAAAGAAGAGGTTGGAGCTACTAGACTTTCCGTCAATTCTATGACTTGTCTGCTTGAGGTTGAGAATGATCCTACTCAATTGAGGACCCCGTCCCCTGGTAAGCTTGTCCGATTTCTAGTCGAAAGTGGCGAGCATGTTAAAGCAGGAGATGCCTATGCCGAAGTTGAAGTGATGAAAATGTATATGCCGTTGGTTGCTCAGGAGGATGGCGTGGTACAGGCAATTAAGCAGCCTGGTTCCACCCTCTCAGCCGGTGATATTCTTGGAATCCTGGCTCTTGATGATCCAACAAAGGTAAAGCATGCTAAGCCTTTCGAGGGCCAACTACCCGAGTACGGTAACCCTATTGTGGTTGGAACTAAAGCTTTCCAGAGATACGAGAACGCGATGCGAGTTCTTAGAAACATCCTTGCCGGGTACGATAATCAAGTTGTCATGTCTGCTTCTCTTAAGGAGCTTATCGAGGCTCTACGAGACTCTGAGTTGCCTTACTCTGAGTGGCAACACTCTATTTCCGCGCTTCACTCTCGGTTGCCTGCGAAATTGTATGAATCGCTCAAGGCCCTAGTTGACAGATCCAAGACCCGAAAGGCGGAGTTCCCTGGAAAGCACTTGTTCAGAATCTTTGACAAGTTTGCACCCCAGTCAGAATCAGAAAAACTTATATTCAAGCAATCGTTTGATCCTCTGTTATCTATCTGCGAGAGGTATGGGGAGGGTCTTGTTGCCCACGAGTATCATCTTATCTCTAAGCTTCTTGACGAATATTCTCAAACTGAGAGCTTGTTTAGTGGCCCCAATGTTTCATCCAGGGAGGAGGAACATGTCATATTGAGACTGAGAGACGAGAACAAGAAATATTTGCGCAAGGTTGTAGATATTGTCCTTTCACATTCTCGAGTAGGTGCTAAGAATAATCTTATTTTGGCTATCCTTGCTGAATACCAACCGGGAATAGTGGATAGTGCTACTATTGCCAAATTTCTTAAGCCTTCTCTCAAGAGAATTGTTGAATTGGAGAGTAGGCAGACTGCTAAGGTGGTACTAAGAGCCCGCGAAATTCTTATTCAATGTGCTCTTCCTTCACTAAGGGAAAGATCGGACCAACTTGAGCACATTCTGCGATCATCTGTGATAGAGACAAGTTACGGAGAGGTGGGTTATGAACGAAAGCAACCCAGCCTTGAAATCTTACGTGAGGTTATTGATTCTAGATATACTGTGTTTGATGTGCTCGCTCAGTTCTTTGCTCACAATGACCCATACGTGGTCATGGCTGCTATCGAATTGTATATTCGCAGAGCGTATCGTGCGTACACCATTACTGAGCTAAGTTACCATCAGGAGTCCGGCGAATCGCCGGCTGTTGGTTTCCGTTTCAAGTTGCCTGCTCCTATCAATGCAGCTTACAATGCTACTTCGCGTGACACCGTGTCTAGTTCTAATGGCAACGGAAAGCCTAATGTTTCTCGTGCCATTTCAGTGTCGGATCTCTCATTAATGGTGGATAAGAATGACATTTCACCGGTAAGGTATGGTGCAATGGCTCCTGCCCTGAACCCTGATGAGATCGAGGATGCATTGTCTGCTGCTTTGGAGTTATTCCCACGTAAGCATTCTGGTGTCGTATTCAAAGCACCAGGTACAGCATCGGGACCCTCGCTCGCCGCTCAACAGAGGTTTCCTAACGGCAGCAATGATGAGTCTAAGAGTACACTTAATATCTGTAATATTGCTGTCAGCACTGGAGATGGAATGGATGATGAACAACTTGTGGGAAGGCTCAATGAGCTGGTGGACGAATACAAGGAAGAGCTTGAGGCTTGTTCGGTCCGTCGTCTTACTTTCTTGTTCGGTAACGATAATGGTGCTTATCCAAAGTACTTCACCTTCCGAGGCCCAGAGTTTGTAGAGGATAAAACTATCCGTCACATTGAGCCGGCATTGGCTTTCCAGCTGGAGCTTGGCAGACTCTCAAACTTTGATATTAAGCCTGTGTTCACTGAGAATCGTAATATTCATGTGTATGAGGCCATAGCAAAGAACTCATCGAGCGACAAGAGATATTTCACCCGAGGTATTGTTCGTCCTGGAAAGATTAGGGACGACATTTCGACCCCGTCATACCTCATTTCTGAGGCAAACAGGCTTATGACTGACATTCTCGACGCATTGGAAGTTATTGACACTACAAATTCTGATCTGAACCACATCTTCATTAACTTTACTGCTGTGTTCCCGCTGGTTCCTGAAGAAGTTGAGAGCGCCTTTGGTGGATTCTTAGAGCGATTTGGGCGTCGTCTTTGGCGATTGCGAGTAACTGGAGCAGAAATTCGCATTATGATCTCTGACCCATCAACTGGTGTTAACTTTCCTTTGAGGGCCATGATTAATAACGTTTCGGGTTATGTTGTGAAGAGCGATCTTTATACTGAGGTGAAGAATGACAAAGGTGAATGGATATTCAAGTCTTTAGGCAAGCCAGGTAGCATGCACCTTCAGTCCATCTCCACTCCATACTCTACTAAGGAATGGCTTCAACCAAAGAGGTACAAGGCACACTTGATTGGAACCACCTACTGCTACGACTTTCCAGAATTGTTCAGACAAGCCACACTGTCGAGATGGTCAAAGCTATTGCCAGACCAGAAGGTTCCTGAGGATGTGGTTGCATATAACGAGCTTTTGCTTGACGAGTCTGGTCAGATATCTGAAATTACCAGGGAACCAGGAGCGAATAATGTTGGAATGGTTGCATGGAAGTTTACCGCCAAGACTCCGGAGTACCCCAGAGGAAGAAAGTTTATTGTGGTTGCGAACGACATCACGTTCAAGATTGGCTCCTTTGGACCTCAAGAGGACAGGTTCTTCAATGCAGTGACTGAACAGGCACGAAAAGAGGGCATCCCGAGAATCTATCTGTCTGCTAACTCTGGTGCTCGACTTGGAGTAGCAGATGAGCTGATTCCTTACTTCAGTGTTGCCTGGAAAAATCCGGACAATCCTAATGCTGGTTTCAGCTATCTCTATTTCACTCCTGAGGCGTATGAGACCATTACCACTAAGTATGGATCGAAGAAGGTGGTCGAGTGTGAAAAGGTTGTTGAAGATGGTGACACTCGCTACAAGATTTCATACATTGTGGGAGCAGAGGATGGATTGGGAGTGGAATGTTTAAGAGGCTCGGGTCTAATTGCCGGAGCAACTTCTAGAGCTTACAAGGACATCTTCACCATTACCTTGGTCAGTTGCCGCTCGGTCGGTATTGGGGCCTATCTTGTCAGGCTCGGACAACGAGCGATTCAAGTTGAGGGCCAGCCTATTATCCTGACAGGTGCCCCTGCCATTAACAAATTGCTGGGTAGGGAAGTATATACCTCCAACCTGCAGCTTGGAGGGACTCAGATCATGTATCGTAACGGTGTTTCTCATCTCACTGCTCATGACGATCTAGCCGGCGTGGAGAAGGTGATTGAATGGATGTCATATGTTCCTAGCAAGCGTGGACTACCAATTCCCCTGCTGGAGAACAAGGCAGATTCATGGGATAGAGACGTAGAGTTTGCCCCCCCTAAAAAGGAGCCATATGATGTACGACACTTGATTGCAGGACGGGAGACAGAAGATGGATCGTTTGAGCACGGCTTGTTTGATCGCAACTCTTACCAAGAGACATTGAGTGGTTGGGCTAAAGGGGTTGTGGTAGGCAGAGCGCGCCTCGGAGGTATCCCATTCGGTGTGATTGCGGTTGAAACTAGAAGTGTGGAGAACGTGGTTCCTGCAGATCCAGCAAATCCAGATTCTACAGAGGTGACCATCCAAGAAGCTGGACAGGTATGGTACCCTAATAGTGCATTCAAGACAGCTCAGGCTATCAACGACTTCAACCATGGAGAGGAATTGCCGCTTATGATTCTTGCAAACTGGCGTGGCTTCTCTGGTGGTCAGCGTGACATGTATAATGAAGTACTGAAGTATGGATCTTACATTGTAGATGCGCTGGTGGACTACAAACAACCCATTTTCACCTACATTCCACCTCACGGAGAGCTGAGAGGAGGATCGTGGGTTGTGGTTGATCCTACCATCAATGGTGATATGATGGAGATGTACGCTGATGTTGAATCGCGGGCTGGTGTTTTGGAACCTGATGGAATTGTCGGTATCAAGTTCCGTAAGGACAAGCTAGTGAGTACCATGAAACGCTTAGATGCCAGATACGCTGAACTGAGCCAACTGTCAGAGTCAAAGGAGATTGATGAGCCAGAGAGAACGAAGGCCAAACTCCAGCTTCTGGAGAGAGAGAAACTTCTGTTACCAGTCTATCAGCAGATTTCTGTTCAGTTTGCAGATCTCCACGATCGCTCTGGTCGTATGAGTTCAAAGAATACTATCCGCAAGGAGCTAGAATGGGTCAATTCTAGACGATACTTCTTTTGGAGAACTAGACGTCGACTTAATGAGGAGTACTTGCTTAGATTCATTAAAGAGGCACTCCCTCAGAGTTCTCGATTGGAGCAGGTCGCTCGTCTTAAGTCTTGGTATACTTCAGAGGTTACCGATTCTGATGACGATCGATTGGTCGCCGAATATCTAGAATCGAAGCATGATAGTCTTATGGCAAACATTTCGCAATTGAAAAAAGATAGAAGCATCCAGCAAGCTCTGAGCGCATTAAGGGGGCTTAGCGAAAAGGAGCGAGAAGAAGTTTTACGAGGATTGATTAAGAAATGATTTTTAGAACAATTTGAATCGTAGTGTGACTATTGTTTAATAATAATAAATTAACCAGGTTAGAGTTTGCGGTGTCTTTCTTCTGTCACATTTCCGATCTACATCTTAAAATGCTATCTTACTGGAGTTTGATACTCCTGTCTAGTTTTACCAGCAGAGAATTATAGCTGTCACTCAATCTCAACTGAATACTGAGCCCTACAAATCATTCAAAACAATTTATATTGTCTTCATAATCACGTAATAAATATCATTAACCGCTGATGCTAAAAAGTGTATTGTTCATCAATCAATGGTCCTCAGTCTTAAGAAAGAATGGGCAAAAACTGTTGTTAGATTTCCACACTTAACCATTACCCACTACCCATATTTCTAATCACAACTTACATTTCCAATAATCATCATAGGTATGTCAAAAACATCACGCTTGACAGTCCAAGTACATGCTGTTGGTACCTTTTCTCCTGACGGCTTGAGCAACGTGCACTCCGTCATAGTCACACCTCGTGAATCTCCGAATGCTAATCTACTGAAAACGTCAAAGTAATCAGTCACAGACTTGTCGTCCATCAATTCAACCACAAAGGTTTGATTCGAAATCAATCTGTCTCTTGGCCATTCTGTTAATATGCAAAATTCCTTACCTACCGCAGCGATCTGTCCCGTGCGTCTCCACACAATTGTTGGAGTTCCTGAACTGTCGATAAACTTTTGGAACTCTAAGAGAGTGCGCTGAAAGCACTTTTCCATAAAGATTAGATCCTCTTCCTTCAAAGTTTTTGTCGTAGCAATGAATGACGGTCTGTAAGCTGCCATTGCTCTTGCCATATGAATCAGATGCTTTCTATCAAACCGCGATCTGAGATAAGTGATTAAAGCATGATACCCCTGAGTATATGGGAATGGAGCTGTTACACTGGAGTAGATGTCTTCAGGATTCTGGGTGTCGGGACCAAATAAGGATTCATTATTCAGTTCAGACAGCAGGCCTTCAGTGATAGATCGTTGTTTTGATATTTGAAAACCATTTTTAGGTGACCCCATCCCACCTTCAGGAGGGGTGGATGAGTTTTGAGATACTAAGTCAGAGCTGTCACTCACAGTTGACCCTGGACCTCGTGGACCTTTGTTGGAACTGGTGGACAGTAGCATGTTGCTGAGAATAGAGTATTCTAAATTTGCTGCTTTCGATCCGAAATCGTAATTGTGAAGGGAGGTCAGAATTGAATTATCTACTGGTACCGTGGCTGCACCATCATTAACCTGAGAACCTGACGACCAATCTAGATTACCAGATGTAGTTGAGCTCAATGGCCTTGTAGTTGCAGAGGGCGAGTTCTGTGCATACGTTGAAGTAGGCGAAGACGAAGACGCAGGTATCTGAGGGACTTGAATCGCAGCATTAGGATTGAACAGTGGAGGTGAATTGGAGTAAGTGGAGGACGTATCACCAGGACTTTCGAGAAGGTACTTTGCTTGCTTTCGAGCTCCATCATGGCAAGTGCTTTGACAGCCCTTTTTAATACATCGTTGACACGGTCGACCCTCATCACATGTAACATGGGCACGCTGACAATGAATACATGCTCTAGCAGTTTTCTTACGCTTCGCACGCTGCTTGCGCCCCGAATTTGCTTGGTCGAATCGTTGTTGTAAGGAAGGCTCATCTTGGTTGTGTCGGGTATCCCCAGACCGATTCAAATTAGCATTGTTAGCATATCTAGCTTGTTGCATTGAGTTTGATGACAAAGCCATTGCGCTTTGATTCAACGAGAAGTCAGAATCTCGCTGCCCATTACGACTCTGAGAGGGCAGCTGGCGTCGGTGTAAGTCATTAAGGCCTTGTAGAGATGGACTCGTGAAGGACGCCATCACTGATGTTTGTTATGGGCACCTATCCTCAAACTGTTGAGAAGAACCTACGCATCGGTAGCTAACCAGGGCCCTTTTTTGGATAGATAGGCAAATCTTTGTGAAGGCTTTGAAAGAAGGCTTAACTCCAAGTATAATAGGTACGATATGCCAAGTAACTGCTGCTCGTGTTTACTGAGTTCAAACACTCTAATCTTAGGCGCTCAATGCGTAAATGTGGAGTGTAGTTGCGAGATAGGTAACAACGCAAAACACGTGATCCAGGGGACTCGAGACTATTAAGGATTGATTAGTTGGGGGCATTGAGTAATTGGCGGGGTTGAAGCTTAAGGTCAGATAAAGAGAGTGTTAAGTATAGGATTGATCAGTTCCGCAGTCACAGAAGCTAATGGTCTACAACAACCCTGCAACGATAAAGATAAATAGCTTGAGAGTAACAGAAAAGAGCATCTGAACTCGTTCTGAACACTAGCAATAGCAGTCTTGGAACAATCTCAATTGCCCATTTTCCAAACTGTGGCTCAAATCCTCTACCCTTTAAACCTCTCATTGTAACCTTCGGTATAGTTTACAAGCATTGACCAATTCGTCTATAGATCCCACGTTTAGATCACACACATGGTACACTGCAGTTGGGGATACAAATTTAAACTGGATCTTACGGATGTCGCATATCCTTTCCCCTTATATTACGCATAATACTTAAACGAGCATTCAAGGAAATACTAAGTCAAATACAGAGTCTCATATAGCCGCACAACGTCGAGGTAATGCAATGCGAGTACCTTTTTTGTAGAATAGAAGGTGGAAGAGTGGTTAAGAGTTGTGAGGAACTGGTCACTAGAGCAGCTAGAGCAGCTAGAGTTCTAGTAGACAAACTTGACTACATACTGTACCAATTGTGGCTAATGTGTTTCATTCTATAGGTTGGTCTCTTTGAGAAAAGAGGCACAATGCCTGTGAGACTGTTTGCAGGCTACAGTGACATCTAACGCATTATCTCACATGCATATAATACTGAGGATAACAAGCCAGAATAGAGTAAGAGAAGACGAAAGAACGATAGAGCTCATTAGTTACCTGGATGGAGCCCAAACGATTCGCACCTATTGAAACAGTCTGACGGAGCTATTAGGTTAACTGTTTTATTTTCAGCTTGTCGTCTTCAATGGTTGGAGTAGGTGCTAATGACTGTTAGCTACTCACCATTTTGGAAAGCGAGTCACAGGTTACCGATCGAAGTAACCGGGGTCTCGGGATTCACCTCAAAAACTAACTCCGTGGACATCTTGATTCGGTGAAGGTTCCCAGCACCGCCTCTGACAAAGACTTATGCGCCTCGACAAAACTATACCCCTCAAGTTCATCCTATTTACGGCAACGGGTCTTAAACTTCTACCATCTTGTCTCATCACCCCTGTCGCCACTGGATTGTCCTGTACAAAGGACAGTAATTCTCAGCACTATTATATGCACCATATTTCTACCCATCCCGAGGTTGAGGTTTGTATCATTGTTCAGTAGTTCCAGTTGTTCCAGTGTTTGGGGAGCCAGGAGGTCCACAGTCTGAACCAGGCTCCAGATCGGGATGGGGACGACGAAGGTTTGATGTGAGAAGATGAAAGAAATGATGCTACTAGCCAAATTGAGAGTAGCAATGAAAGCAATCGGGGTGTTTGGAGATGGATAAGGTTTAAGGCGGGCGACTTGAAGATCTCGGAAACCATTGCCGAGGCCTGGGCTTTGGGAGAGTTTGAACGGGATGAAGATTGCCACAGGTATAGTAAGTTATGAAGGTATAGTAAGTTGTGAAGGTATGGAGATTGCTCCAGGTATAGTAAGATATATCTGTACAATAAATTAGTATGTAATTGACGTGATTCGTTAAATAAATTAGAATAAGGAAATCAGCTTTCAAGTTTTGATGCCAGGCGGTGGCCTTAGCTATGCATAAGCGACTCCCAAACGGTTTTTAAGATCACGCTTAAATGTACCATGAACCAGCCTTGATTTCTCGCAAATAATCATCCGCAGAGACCTTCTCAAGAATATTCATAGCCATTTCATCAGCGCGAGCCTCCAAAGTATCTTCTGCGTCAAGCTCAGTAGCGTCCAGATACTGTATAGGTTCAATAGATCCATCCGGGTTAGAAACGAACAGCTGGTCCTCGGGTTTACCTTCTTCATCTACAGCCACAGTTGCGGATTGTGAGTATACCGATGAAGCTGCGGATGAAAGAGTTGAAAGTCTAGTTTCAACACCACCGTGCCCATCACCAGGGTACATTTGAATATGTGGAGTGGAGTCCTGTTTGTGTAGCATGGGTAAAATCTCCCTGGCATACGAGGGTGTCTTTGGAACCGAAGCGGCCGCTAAGTTAGTACTTGAACCACTCATGGGTGTAGTCAAGTTGCTATTAAGCGAGTTCACAGTAGACGATGCATAAATTCTCTGAGAATGAAGGTTCAGGTCTCCCGGAGTCACAGGTGACTCTGCAGTCGACAAAGATCCATTCGACGAGGAAGGACTCAAATTGGTCGATGTTTGTTCGAATGAAATTGAGTAGAAGTAATCCTCCTGTGCTTGACCATATACGTTAGATGAGCCTGAAGGACCAGATGGACTAGTAGGCGAAGTTGCCTCCGAATTGGCTCTACTCCGCAGCTTTTGTAGCTTCTTGGTTAAGGATCTAGCGAGCGCCATTTTTCACTTTCGATTTACGACAATAAATTGAGTCTTCTCTCGTTGTATGATTTTTCACTGCTAGTTCTCGAGGTGACTAACAGAAATTCCCGCCCCTGTCGCTGGTTCGGGCTCGGCACTTTTAAATACCGCCTATTCGTCAAGTTTAGATTGGACAGATTGATTTTAAACCGTCGTCTTACACGCACTACGGTTGATAGTTGGTCTGTATTGACTCTTCCTCCTATATGACTCCCTGTCGTCTACATATATATAGTTACCCAGCATTGAATTTTTTTTTTTCCACCCTTCCCCCACTCACCCCTATGCTTATTTTTTCTTCTTTCATGCTGATTAAAACGATTGTCTCTTTCAACCTGTGAATGGGTGTCTATGCCACACAATTTGTTCGTTTCTTACTGGCGTAGAACTGAGCATTCGGAGACTGCTCCCTGTTTAGTAAATGTCTCGTCTAAAAACCGCAGGAAATTTTTCATTTTGCTTTTTGTGCCACTCAATATGCTGGCCGGGATACTCCGAATAATTACTGTGTATACCAGGATTTACCGCCTTTTTTGGACATCTGCACCCATAATAGGTAAGACGTTGTGGCACTCATGTGCTCCGTTCGAGCAAGGATCCGATTCTGGTGTAGGACATTGAAGTAACCAGTAGTCAGTGACCAGTAGACGGCAATAGAGGCAGTCGAGAGCAGTAGAGGCGAGTAGTAGGAGGCCGTAAGAAGTCAATGGAACGGAGACCAGTTGCCGGAGGGTTACAGTTGCCACCAGACATGTCATAAAGAAGCCAGTGGTGATATCACAACTTGGACTATTGCGATATGTGACAATCGCGCATTACAAGGAATGGCTACGACCAATGGGGTCAACGCTTCAACAGTAGCAACACAAATAGGAATCAGCCTACACCACACCACCCATGGCAACAGGCTCAATAGAGATATCAGCATACGCAGTGGCACACCCTTGGGCTTCCTTGGGCCTATTGGGCCTGTGGAGTCCGAAGGTAGGCACTCGATCTTTCACAGCCTTTGGGGGTACAAGCATACTGTGCGCTGCCGAAATTGGGCAGGTCATCGTCATTGAAGGAGTTGATTCAAATGGTTGAGAACTTCTATGAAACTCATGTCAGTTTTTTAAACAACAGTGATACACTTGGGGGGAGGAAATCTGTTGCTGAATAGAGTGTAGGTTGAACTGGGCACTTTTTTCGCAGTCTAAAGTTGACTAAGAGGATGATTCAGAATGATGAGACACCGTTAGTTTGACTGGTAGATCCACCAAACCTGGGAAAGGCTATCCAGAACATCCATGTTGAGTGGTTCGAGAAGAATTCATCCACTCCTGCGTTTGAAGTTAATTGTTGAACGATACCAAGTCAGTCCTGGAATCACCCCCAGTACCGATGTACGGTACCTGTGTAGCGGGTACGAAGGAGTCGAAACGCACAGGCCATCATACAGATAGCGTCACATCCGTACATCCCTTCATTAACGGTGTTATAATATCAGGAAGATCTGTAAGCTAGGCGACAGAATTGCTACTGGCACAATTGACACTCAAGACGCGTCAAAACAATGATAATAAGTTGATTTACCAACTCTCAGAGTCCTTTCATTTTGTGTTTAATCTAAATATCAGCAGTGAGACTCCGGTTTATTCAAGTCATCTAGCTGTCAACCTGCTGTCAACCTCACTGTTATTTTGAAACCTAGAACCTGTTACTGACATGGGTCATCCTTCCCATTGTGATGACAAGGGTCCCCTGTTCCGACAAGTCATGCCGGCTGTTAGTGGGTGACTTTATGTTTGTCTCAACCTCAAGGGTTCAACACAACGAAATCCGAACCTACATTCATATATTCATGTGATTAATTGTGCTTTATTATTACAGCCCAGAATAATTCATTAGTGAAAAGATCAAAATACTACATGTCCATTAGACAAGATCGAAAAAAATTAAAGTTCCGTCACAATCGAGCATCGCACCTGAAGCTTAGAATTGAGACATAAAATTACAATTTTCTAATTCCTTGTGGGGGTATTAGAGACTGATGATAGGATCATCAGCATAGGACTTGATAGCACTGGCGAACCATTTCGACACATTACCCAGAAGATCTGACAATGCCTTCTGGATCCATTGAGCAGACTTACTCTGTAGAGCCTTGCCTAAGTTAGCAGTCTTGGTATTCAACGACTTCAAGTCAGCCTCGACAATGAATCCTGCAGAAGCAACACCGAGAATGGCCTTATCAATGGCAGACTTCTTATCCACCAATGCAGTCAATGTTGCTCGTAGACCTGGAAGAACATTTAACAGAGCAGCTCCAACCGTAGCGGTATCAGCCTCGGAAAATGCAGGACAAGATTTGATCGTGTCAGTAGCATCATCAATCGCATCACCGGTACCCATAGACTCAATCTGAATCTTCAACAAGGCAAGAATAGACTCCAATCCTCCGTTCTCGTACTTCTGCACGTTCTCCAACAAGTTAGTGACATCGGAGTAAAGGACTTGAATCTTCTTGACAACATCTTGAGCACACGAAGACGAGTTACCAGTGCTAGTTCCAGTTGGCTGAGCAGCGGAAGTAGTGGCCTGAGTGCCAGTGGGAATAAGGCCAGTAGGGATAAGGCCAGTAAGACCGCCTCCTCCGGTACCAGTAGCTCCTTGAGTTACGGTCGCAGTACCACCACCAGTACCACCAGTGCCACCGCTACCACAACCAGAGGCCCAGATAGTAGTAGTTACTACAGAAACAATGTTCGAGCACGAAACCATTGCGTAGATAGTATTAGTTTAATATTCGCTTAACCTTTTTGTTAGAAGGGAGGGGGGTATCAAAGTAGTTAATTAAGTCACAGCGAAAGACTCCGTATGTCCAGAAACGAATGAGCAAACTGATAAAACTCCTCAAAGGATTTCACCAAACTGACAGGACTATATGGATAAGGACGTGAAAAGAAAGAACGAGTGTAGCCGTAATGAAAAAAAATTCATCCCCTACAACCACAAAGGCATCTGTTTATTTATATGTCGTGCATGCCTCGAAACGGGTGTTTCTTCCCCTCTTATTTTTGCACAAAGATGCCCAGCAAACTGCGGGGGAGACGTCCAGAAAAGCAAACGCTAGGCAAGAGCGAATCTCACATGCCCTTGAAAACTTAGATGGTCATTTTAGCGACTAGGAATGTAAAAGCGGGGACGTGCCCGCCTGGATAATGATAACTAAAATTGGTAGTAATTAATACGAACCTATAGTATTCAATTAAAAACAACTATCTACTACTATCCAGTTAACTTCCTTTTGTTCTTATTAACCTCAATATCCATCTCTTTTTTCCATCAAGGGCTCATCGGCTTTGAATTCTATCAGCTTCATTGGAGTGCCATAGGGTTTAATGCCCCGCGGTATCTGTGCCTTTCATGCCAAGGTCTAGGGCGGCTCGCATGATCATCTCTTAGAAAGTGGAAACATCAAGACTGTTAGTTCCAGAACGGGTGATATGCCTGCCTGTTTGGTCCATAACCTGGTCTACCGGCTGCATGGATCTACAACCTGGAAATAGAAACCTAGGCAACGGCAGGTAAAATTAGTCTGGGAGGAATGTTCGATGAGTGATTATATGGAAGCAATTGATACGATTGAGAGCATTGGAAAGCAGCAGGAGCTCGGACTGAGTATCTCGTATTCACAGGTATTCAAAGGTAGCTATAATTACAGGATATTTGACCAGGTAGTCATAGGTAGCGACTGGTGCTCCCTTTCTGATCTGCCGAGCACCGACCGGCAAGATGCTACAAATATACCCCTGACGAACAAGAGGCTGAGGGGAGTAGGTATTCCAGCATTTGGCATTGGTCATTTACGGCCCTCTGTCGAACACAAGGTAACTAACTGTTATGATCCTTGCCCTCCCTGGTATTGCCACTGCCGCTTGGTGTGTGGTGGGCGGCGGGGTGAGCATGAGGAATCCATCGTCACCTCACCATTTGTAGGGCCAAGCCGTAGCTGATTCTGATGATTATCAATATCGTGACACATTCCTACCATTCCCTAAGATAATAACGTGCCGAGACACAGTCAGGTCGGGCTTGCCGGGCCTCCACTGCTGCGGTTTGCAAAACCATCCTTGACCATCCTTGTTGGGCCTCCACTGCTGTACTGAACAAGACCGTCCTTGCCAAAAACAACTGACTAGTCATTCAAGTCTTTTGTCTCTCTCGGTTTATTTGGACCAAAGTTCGTACCGTTGGTTTGGATAGTCAGATCTACCCTCAGACTGGACCAGCAATGCTCAGTTCATACTTGTCGATCTCGATCTAGAATAGAGGCTTATTGACAATTTGACCCCTTTATTTTTATTCAACCTTACGGGGTTTGCCAAAAGTGGCGTCCTCCGCTGCGTCCTCCATGGCATCCTCCATGGTATCCTCCATCGGTTAGGACAAGGATCATACTGCCTGTGTTTACTCCAACTTCTCCTCACCAAACCGTCGGTTACTGCATCAAGTCCTATAGTCTTGGTATTGTCTTTTTTCACGTTCATTCCACGCATAACTTGGAGCTGCAACCGTACATGGTCACCTCTGGGCCTATAACTCTATGCAAGAGCGCATTAGTTGTGGACGTGAAGCTCACAAATACGGTCGCGTTTGGATTGTCGTGTAGATTTCTTGTTTGGGGTACTACGATCTGAAAATCTGTGTTAAACTTTAGTCTCAAGTGAGATCAGGATCACCTTTGTTACACTGGGGTTGTATCTTTAGCTGAAGGTGTTAAAGAAACGTATTCAAATTAACATGGTACAAGTGTAATAAAGTATATTTAATTCAATTGTGCAAAAACAAAAATTCATGTACACTGACTGACTATGTGTTCTGGTTGACTATGTCCACCTTAGTACTCTGACGGGGTGGCCCCTGGGAAACAAGAATTGGAGTGCTTCTAAGATCATTGATCGAATTTTCAGTCCATGGCACTACAAATGATGCTGTTGGAGTCCAATGAAAGGGTGAAGGAGTCTTTCTTGATCCTGTCATTTTGTACTCATCTGGTGGACGTGGTAGCCAGCTATTCAGATATGGCCCTGATATAGTACTCGGTCCAGTCATCTCATGGCTGGGGTCTGGCGCGGAAGTTGCTGGTTTGAATCCAAATCCTGTACGAATCTTTGACAACATGGCTTGCTTGCTTATACTGGTAGATATTTGCGGTAGCCACCATTCCTTTGGTCTCATCCACCCAAACCATATCGGAAATTTATTACGACAACAGTACAATCCTGCACATATGGCCACTCCTAGCCAGACCAAAATCAATGCCGACGACACCCATAGCTCTAGTCGTAATGTATATTCATATCCGGTGATTATCGCGGAGAGCGCTTTCTCTGCTCCATGTGATGCAGCCTTTGGTAATGACGAAGTCAAACCACAGGTAGTGCAATTGGAACTGTTACTACTATTGCTTGCTGCTATAATGCCTTGGTCAATTCTTGGCAAGCTGATTTGAGCATTCTTGTTGACCCATGTCAGTCCCTCTTCGGCCTTTTGAATCTTTGAACCAATTACACAGTACACAACTGAAGCAATCGGGTCATATAATGGAGTACCAGAAAAATCGTTGACCAGAGTCTTATTCATTATTGACACAAACGAGTTTAGAGTCTTGTTGACGCTTACTGTGCTCTTTCTAGTCCAATCGAACAGATTTGTATTCAAATCGGTCTCGGTCGATGCTATCTGAGCATTTATTCCATCAATCCACTCCTCTCCAATAGTAGATGCGTTTGAAGTGACTTTAGAAATGGCATCGAATACTCCTGTCCGGATCGTTGGAGAGGCATGTCGTACTTGCTCCAATATTGCATACTGCAACGACACCACTAGTAGTCCGCTAACCCCAAGTAGAAGGATGGTCCTCGCAGGCATATACAGAACATAGTCTATCCACCACCTAATTCGTAATTCGTGCACAGATACCGATGGAACTGGAGTCGTTGCTGAGCATTGTGAAAGGCAGTTTATGTCTTTAACGGTTGATGTAGATCTGGACCTGCTCCCTGATACTAAAGTTTGGATAAGAGAGATCCAATGGTTATTCGCATCATGAATAGCTTCAATCTTGTCAGAAATAATGAGGGCCTGTGACTTCCCTAACACTGAGTTCCCCGAAGCCATACTTTTCTCGGCCACTGTCTCAATCCACCTCCATGATTTCCATTCTTTGAATGCAAACACCAGAGTCACCAACGCTGATATCACTACAATTGCAATAATTACATCCCGAGTAACCTTCCACAGGTCCTTCTCAACACTCCTAAATGCGATATGGATAGCAGGATTAGCTGCACATACATTAACCTCCTTCTTCTGAGGTACATTCACAGCAGAGCTATTGAAACTGATGTTAGAAGACAGTTTGGCCACCATGCTCTTAATATCGTCAAACGGCTCTCTGATGTAGCCAGTGACGGTATTCTCAACATCAGAATACGTAGGTAGGTTCTGTTCTATCGTGGCAAGCTCCTTGTTAATGCTCGACGGGATCCTAAAGTCCTGTAGTGAAGAAATAGTGAGATTGATCTTTTTCAGATCAGATCCGCTTCCATCTCCTCCTTCTCCAGTAAACACACCCTCCACGTCCGAAGCAGCGTCCTCTATTTTGTTTATTACTGTGGACAGTGTGTCCAATCCAGTTTGCAGGTCGGTTGTAAACTCCTGTAATGATCCGTTCACAAACTCGATGATCGATTCAGTGGCATTAATAGCAGTACCAGCAGCACCGTCTATCGCAGCAGTAAGGAGACATGCATAAGTACCAATCCATAATTCCAATGAGAATATCAAAAGATTCTCTAGCCCGGTTAGAACAAGAATAATTGAATCGGCTACTGCAGTGATACTCCTGTCAATCCCCATGTTAACCAGTTTATTGACTGAGCTGGCTGTGTATGACGGTAAAGAAGCGATCTCTGATAATGCGATGGAATTACTCTGGCATGAGTCAATAATTGAGTTCTCAACAAAGTTGACATCACTTTGCAAGGACGTTCTAAACAGAGACAGCTTGAGAAGAATCAGTATCAGAGAGATGGTATAGGGATTAATCCACACTTGGGACATTCGAGCTCCCAGTTCGATGTATGGTGTAAAAGCATTTGGAACATCAAATTCTTCACGCACTTCATCGTGGTCCTCATTGACTAAGGTTGAATGGCTCCTATCTCTTCGATGACCATCCTGAATACTTCCATCCATAATGCTTTACTTACTGGGCACTCCGACAATGACCTCTACCTGGTCTTATAAGCCATGATGAGCCCCATTGGGTTTAACTTACTTGACATGTTGAAATGAGGCCACCATCGCTCATTTCAAACCTGTCTAAGCAGGCGTCCGTTTGATCTGCCTATCCGAGCACCTGTCACCTGGACTGCATCAGCCCCAATTCAGCTTAATTCATTTATCAAGAAGAGTACAATGCGATGGGCTTTACATAGGATATTCAAATCACACATGTCACATTACGCATTACATATAGAAGATTGGTATAGTCCTGATCTCTACAGTAGAGTGTGGAAAGAGTGCTCCAGCGCCATCAATGTTTTACTTCTTCACGGCATTTGAACTCTCATCAGCGTCCTCCTCGGGCTCAATGTTCTCCTGTGCTGACCACATTCTAGAGTACAGGGTATTAGGATCACTCAGTAGCCGGATATGCGAGCCCTGCTCCACCACGGCCCCATCCTGAAGGACAAATATCTGGTTAGCGTCTGCCACAGTGCGGAGTCTATGTGCGATGGATACGCTAGTAGACCTGGAGTTCTTCAGCAACTCGTTGATGTTCCTCAGGAGTGATTTCTCAGTTTCGGTATCGAGAGCAGAAGTCGCCTCATCCAAGAAGATGATTGGGGGGTTCTTTAGCAACACTCGAGCAATTGCCAGCCTCTGCTTCTCACCACCAGATATCATTAAACCACGTTCTCCAACGTTTGTATCATACCCTTTCGGCATCTGTTCTATTAACCTAGTTAGTTCAGCCTTCTTCACGATCTCATACACCTCCTCATCGGTCGCATCTAGTCTTCCATATCGAATATTGTTCATGATTGTGTCATTAAATAGAGGAGTGTCTTGAGGAACAACTCCGATGGCCCTCCTTAACGAGTCCAAGCTCAATTCCTTGATATCCTGACCATCTATAGTTATCTTTCCTTCCTGAGCATCATAAAATCTGAACAGCAATCGGAGAATAGTACTCTTTCCACTTCCACTAGGGCCCACAAACGCGATGCGCTGCCCTGGAGGAATCACAAACGAGGCATTTTTCAAGATTGGCCTATCAGGGTGATAGCCAAATGTGACATTTTCAAATCTGATTTCCCCACCGCTAAGATTCAGGCTCTTGGCATTCGGGACCTCTTTGATTTTTACATTCACGTCCTGAATCTTGAACAGGGCTTCCATATCCAAAAGGGCCTGTTTGAGGTCCCGGTAGACTGAGCCAAGAAAGTTAAGTGGAACAGAAAGCTGGAAAACAAGTTGGTTGACAAGAACTAGGTCTCCGACTGTCAAAGTACCAGCAGCAACCCCTTGGCAGGCTAAATACATCATGGCGGTAAGCGCCGAAGAAAATATCAGGTTTTGGCCTGAATTCAAAAAGGCCAAAGAAGTGGCAATCTTGATAGAAGACTTTTCATATACTTCCAAAGATTTATCGTATTTCGAAACTTGGTAAGCCTCATTATTGAAGTATTTTACCGATTCGAAGTTAATCAGACTGTCTAAAGCAATGGTAGCTGCCTGATTATCGGCAGAATTGGCCCTTCTTCTGAACTGAGAACGCCAAGTGGTGGTCATGATCGTGAAAGCTGAGTATGTGATCATGGTTCCCAGAGTCATGGCCGCAAACTGGGCACCGTAGTTGTATGTTAGTATACCACAGACAATAGAAATCTCAAGAGTCAATGGAATAATATGAAATACCATAGATGTGAGCACATAGCTGATACCCTTTGTTCCTCTTTCAATTGCCCTTGTGATGCCCCCTGTTTGTTTAGAAATATGAAATCCCAAGTCTAAATTCAACAGATGCTTAAAAGTGTTCGATGCAACTTGTCGGATTGCCTTTTGAGCCACAGTTGCAAAAATCGCGTTCCTGAGCTCTCCAAAAAGCACCGCTCCAAACCTACTCAGTCCATAGGCTAAAACCATTGTACCAGCAACAGTACTAACGGTTCCAAGCTGGGTAGCCCAATCTACATTCATTGCGTCAACAATGCCTTTGAAGTAAAATGGCACCTGCACATTAAGAAGCTTAGATCCTACCAGCAACGTTAGTGCTAACACTACCCGCGCCTTGGCTGATGCGCTGTTCTTAGGCCACACATATCTCAGGAAGTTCCGGAGTATATCTCGTTGAATTTTGTCCGAATCCTTTCCGTTCTCAGTTAGTATAGTCACGTCAACGCCTTCCGCATTGCTGTTGTCTGGCTTTGTTAGAGAAGATCCGGTAGAAGCGACCTTTGGTCTATTTATCTTATCTCCAACTGGTGAAAGATACGGAACCGAATGGGTGAATGGCCTTAAGCTTTGCACCAGGTGAGGACCATGATTTTTCACGAACGACCCACTTTTAATTAGAGTTGTAGCGCCCCTGCTTACTAGTAATGACTTGCTAGCAAAACCACCAGCACAGTGCCAACTCAAACCAATCATTTCACAACAGCAGCATATGTTTGGTCTACTAAGGTGTGTATTGAGGACACCAATCTATCCAATCGCTCACTATTCTGTTATACGTGTAACCAATTCACAACCAAAGTCTGCGCCAACGTGCCGCAACCACTTGTGGGTTACTTACTAAATGTCACCTGACTCGGATTTAGTTGTGCGACCGGAGAGACGATGCAGCTTTGAGACACACAGCTCGATGGATTATCAAGGGCCCTTTAAACAGCTCAATTATAAGAGTCCAATTGAAAGAGGAAAGAGAAGAGTGGGTAATTAAAACATACTCATTTATAAACTACTTAACTCTAGTAGAGAAAGTGGATGGACTGGTCTGGAATACTCATTCCTGGACATTCACAATTTCTCTATGTATATTGACGAGTGGAATGCCATCGCCCCTCAATTGTAGATGGTCATTAGCGTTGATCTCAATTGGGGCAGAACCTATAGTTAGAGTGACTGGTCATACTCATTAGTTGGATTCTCTATCAATACCTACTCTCTCCTCCGTTGTCAAATATGACTGCAATTCTATGCTCGACATCTTCGTTTTCTGTTTGGCTTGTTAAAGGTACAGGAACAGCTTCTTGAGCATAGTATGGAGACGATCTCGGATCTGGAAGTTCACTATCTGTGAGATCAACTGAGGTATTAGATTGTTGTTGGTACTCTTTCTCGGCAAGGTCTGGTTCGGGTACAGGAAACGCGCCCTGTACATTCACTACCATGTCACTATCATCACCTTTGACCGGTTCGGCTCCGAGCTGTTCGTAACCTCTTGGTAAGAATGCTGGTCCTCGAGTATCTGGTGCTGAACCTAGTCCCCATTCTGATTCCATAGTTATAAACCCCGTGGCCAGAGCAACCTCTGGGTCAATATTTTCAGGATCGTAGAGTAACTCAAAGTCGAAACGAAAGCGTCTCATCAATCGTACTTGGGCAACTCGGATATGGGTTTCCTCATTACCACCTCCCGGGTTCATGATTTTCTCTAGAAATTGAGTTGCACACATCCATCGGTATGGAGTACCATCGCTGAGATAGAACTCTCTATACCCCTTCAGAGGATTTTTGGGATGGATTAACTTTCTATGTTGGATATCCTCCTTCATATGAAAATCAACATATCTACGAACAAGTCCAGCATGAACGGTGGAAATTTCCTGCCTAGAGGGAAGTATGAGAATCTGCCATACCGGTGAGAACCTTGTCTTGCGCTCTATATTATAACAGTGTTTACCATTTTGGTCGAAGACAGAGATTACTCTGTTTCGATCTTTTCGGTTACGTCTTATATAGAATGCCTTTGATGATTTTGCTAATGGGATAACACAGGGTGCACTGTGTCCATCACGCAGACTCCTGAACCCCACTGCATTTGTTATCACGGAACCTGTTGTCTTGACCTGTAATGAGGCACTTAAAAGGAGAGACTCCATTGCGTTGATGGGGAAACTAATATATAGACAATTGTCAGTTGGAAAACTACTATCAAGACCAAATGTTAGCTGAAGAACTATTATCTAGACCGAATGTCAACTTGCAAGTACTGAGAAGACTCAGATTTAGTTGAGTACGCTTTATGTGCAAGTGTGGACAAGATTCGACGGAGTGAATTACCGTAAACAAACAGTATTGAATATTTATAGTCGGAATGGCTTACTGCTTACTCCCGGTGAAAAAATCGTCTAGATATCTGACAATTTTATTGAATACACATTAATCATTCTATATTACTCAATTACTGATAAGTACAATCTATACGGAATAGCCTGTATATTAACAGTATGCCACTGCTAATGCCGGTTTGATTATTACTATAATGTAACTAGTTGTGTTCGAAGATGATCAATACTGAGTTCTGATTTTTGCTTTAGTGATGTTCTCAGCACTTAATACCCTAAATAATTCAATCAAATCATAAAATCAAATGTATCATAACATTCATTCTATGCTTATCAATTACCTCGATGTTTAAACACGACTCCTCCTAAGCTGATAGTGCATATTTGACGCGCTTTTACTTTGACGATAATAAATCGAATAGATCTGGATTATTAATTTTTAACAAAAATTAGAGTAAGGCACTATGGCCGAGCGGTTAAGGCGAGAGATTAGAAATCTCTTGGGGTTCCCCCGCGCAGGTTCGAATCCTGCTGGTGTCGACATTTTTTTTTGGTTTCTGTTTGGAAAACTCATGTATAGCTTCCGAACAGACAGCTGACCTGAAAGGTTTATTGCTCTTTTTATGATAATGCTATTCAATATCCTGCTAATTAACCTCATGGCATTCAATGGTTAGACCCCTACGTAAAACCACATCTCCTGGATGGTGTGAATTGTAAGTTTGGCCACTGCACAGCCTCTCATAATACTGAGCACCTTAACATCAACGTATACAGCGTTGTTGGTACGCAATTCGATAGCTGAGTAAACGATTTGATGGGTGCGACTGATTCAAAGTTACAATTCAAGAGTCATATATTCCGCCTCTTCGAGGTTAGCGGTATCCCCAAAAATGACCCGTATTGGAAAAAGGTAATTGGTAGTTTGTTACACTCACATTTAATCTATACTAACTAATGTAGTTTTGGGAAGACCCTGAATCGGTAGAAGACGTGTTCTCCTTATTCACAGCGTCTGACATTAGAAATACAAGAGACCACCATCTGGAAAATCTTGAATGCCTGATACTTTCCCTCTGTACTAGGCTTTTCGAGCTGTTTCACAATCATCATTTCCCTCAAAATGATGTTGCACCGGCCAAAGAACTTATCAATTGTGTTCGAGTGCTGAACAGATTGATGCCTTTCGTTTATGAAGCCAGAACCAATGAGACCATTGCTAAATGGGAGACGGAGTTTTTCTGGGAGCGTCAATCACAAAAGTCAGATGGTACGTTATGCCGTCCTTTGGCTGAGCAACTAATCGACGTTTCTATGAACCTCCTTTTCTATAGTGGGTTCACTGTCCCACGACAAACTTCCACTGGGCATATTAAGAATGGTGATGAGGAATCTAGGCCCGGTCATGGTGATAGCGAGAACATTGTACACGCTATATGGGAGACAGGTGTGGGCAGCACGACCCCTCTTCCAACTTCTCATGAAATGCAATCATGCCGGGTGGAGGTTCTCAGGTTTCTACTGACGTTAGCATCTGACTGTTTATACTCCATGCCGCATGAACTAGCTAGAAATGGGTCTAAAGCTTTGAACTACATGGTTACTCATTCGGATAAGCGACTGGTGATGTCCATATTGTGTTCCTTGTTAAACACTACTTTGAAATACAGCCCTGGTTGGAAAGTTCCTTACGACCACATGCTAATATCCGACAGAAATCGGCAACTTGTAACATATTCACTCCAATACTTGGAGCTCTTGCTTTCTTATCCTGTTCCTAGTGAGCTCGAGAGTAATCCAAGCAATTTTGTTGGTAAGCTGAGTCCAAGACGAAACAACTTCCGCTACTATGCATCTAAAATTCACAAACCCCAGGATTTCCAATTCATCGCCGACGCGTTACAGAGGCTCTTAACTCAGCCGATTGAGGTATCAACTTCATATCTCCCAGGAAGTCATTTGGAAATAGAATGGGTAGTCGAATTGACCATGCTTTTTTGGGATTTAATACAAAGTAACCGAAAATTTAAGACCTACCTGCTCTCCAGCTCACGAATCTTTGACTTTACCATCATTTTTCTGTACTATCTTCATGAGTACAAACTGAATCCAGCCAAGCAAGGTCTTGTTAGGTTATGTGCCTACGTTCTGCTCTATCTTTCTACCAGTGAGGAATACGCAAAATCTTTGTCCAATAGGTTTGAGAGTCAGAATGCATTGCCTAGTAGCGTGAAGCTACCCGCATTTAATGGAACATATGGTGATTATTTTATAATCCAGCTACTCAAGCTTGCCAGCACCGGAGGAGACACGCTCATGTACTTATTGCCTACCTTACTTGATTGCATCTATAATATTTCACCCTATGTGACGGAAATATCCTATACCTCCGCGTCCAGTCTGGTGCAATTACTCTCAGCAGTGTCTTCTCCATCATTCTTCCTGGCGACCGATCAGAACCAGTTGATCCTGGATCTGGTCTGCAAAACATTGGCGATGCTTGTATCTCGCAATTTCCGTCCCAATAGACGTCTGACATTTGCGCTGATGAAAAATGAAAAGATGATTAACAAACTGCTTTCAAATCTCAGAGAACATGCCAGCATAAAGAATGACTCTACTATTGGAACTCCTCACGAGGATGATAGTAATCATGACTCCCTCAACGAATTCCGGAGGAAGCAAGGTTTTAGTAGCCAGTCTTTCCGAGCTAAAGGAAAACTTCCTCTACAGGATGTAGACCCATCAGAATCTGAAAATGAAGATGATGAGCCTATTCCACTAGAGACTTCATGGTTCCTCTTGGATGGTTTGATCACAGTCACGAATTCGGTAAAGGAGTATGCTGCAGAACTGTTCGATAATAACTCTGGAAAAGCTGACCCGCATATAGTCATCGAGGCTATTGGAAACGTTGGTGATGATTCGAAGATAATTGAAGAAGCTACTAGAGTAACGGTCAAGTTTGAAAATATTGAATTTATTTGGAATGATAACTCTTTGGGCTGGTATGAATCAATTCTATGGGGAAGCATCTTTGAAAAGGAAACTCACATAGCGAGAATTAATGATGCTCTCACGGTGTTAGGAGCGGGTAGTACAAATGTAGGGGTATGGAATGGTACGGATATCAAACTATTCAGAGTACAAGAAGTTGCTCCTAATGGACCAAGCATCCTACGACCAAAGGGAGCTGTTGATGCTGTTGCTGACACAGTGATGCAGAAATTTGGTGTTTTATCTGCGAATAGCTGGAGCTTTTCGAGAAGGAGCGAAAGCAATGAGCGTCATGAAGACGACCAACATCCTCTTAGGTGATTCGATTAGTACCGCCAAATATCGAGCGGGCTAGAACCTAATACAGTTACGGAGAAGTATACAGCATTTCATGAACCATGCATGTTTCTATCATTCATCATTATACATTTAAGAGATCAAGGAGTGTTAAACCGCTATCTATCGCTCTCTAGTGGCGATTCTTTTTCTGTACTAATTCAAACCCATCTTCATCAATTATCGGTCCATTAGGTTCATTAGAAGCTGACTGATTTGGAACGTCTTCCCAGGCATTTGAATCATGCCCACGATTCTGTTCGTCGTTTTCATCGTCATCATCATCGTCATCCTCTTCTTCTTCACCCCCTTCAGCAGTCGGCTTTACCACCACAGGCTTAATCAGCCCTTTTTGGCGCTTTTCTTCTCTTAATTGATATGAAGCATATAATTGATCGACGGTGGTAAAGTTCTCTTCTGCACATTCACGATAGATTTTGATGATCTGTTGAGCGACAGCTTCACCAGACCCATCCTCAATGTTCACTTCAAATTCATCGTACATTATTTGTAGCAGACGACTCTCAATCTCTCCAGCATCAGTATAATTATCTTCAAAAAGCTCTGCAATTGCTCCAGCCATCCAATCCCTGATGTCAGCGCTATCCGAACCACCCCAGTTATTATCGACCGCAGTGGATAGGTCTTCCCAATTGTAGATGGCCATACAGACTCCCAATTCAAACCGATTTTTTCGTTTTGCATCAGTGAAAATTAAAGCATTCTGCTCACTCTCCAAGGCATAGGCATCCATTTTCAACCAACTATCTGGCTTATACAACAGCCTATTGAGTTCTTGAAGGAGTTGTTTATTGGTTTGTTGCGTCGCTGAGATTCCGATTCAATTTTTTTACACCTCAGCCGTACTCTCGACCGCCTCACGCAGATAAGATAATAAATAATCCTCATCCTGCTACTGGTCGCAACTGAAGCGCTCTGCCCAGTATCAGCGAGTCTAAATGTTTCTCAGTCCAATTGTCATCTTTTTCACCCAGTAGCAAAGATTTAAAAGACACTGGATCCGCTCACTCCAGATTCTTCACCAGTAGCAACTGCGTCCAAAGCATCGACGATATCTTGGGCTGAATCTGCCACAGCCTTA
Organism: Blastobotrys americanus; assembly: GCA_003705795.3. NCBI lineage: Eukaryota > Fungi > Ascomycota > Dipodascomycetes > Dipodascales > Trichomonascaceae > Blastobotrys > Blastobotrys americanus. The sequence goes on along the minus strand of PPJN03000004.1, from coordinate 134,284 downwards.
TATGCATTGACCAACACTGCGGGGCGAATGCCTGGTGCTTTGATGGCAGAAATTGATGCACCTTTTCCTTCTGTCAAGTCAATTGTGCGAATAGGAGCAGTTACGGCTCCATCACAAAACCCAACACATAATCCCATATCAGCAACCGCGGATTCTTCTCTGGTGGGATCTAATAATACCCAATCTCCAACAACAGCCATAACCAAAGCAATTGGTGGTTTGAATCCCCTTCCATCCACAGGCTCACACAAGTCGATGGCTTCCTCCCAGTCATCATTAAATACTGGTAGCTCCGCCGCCGTAGAATCATCACCAGATGAAGAGGCTAGAACTGGTAACTTTGTATTCACTAGTGCAAGATAGATCCCCATGGATAGAATCCCCAACGGATGTGAAGTATGAGCCAGGACAGTACAATCAATATTAAGCTTGAATGCAAAAGTGGAATTTAATCGAAGTCTGGTTCTCAGCTGTGGGACGACGGTATGACTTAGCAATTCTTCAATATTTGAATTGAGCTCTTGAATAAGTGGATCATCATCTCGGGCTCGATCAATGTCAACTGCCACCGCCACAAGTTCTTTATCTGATTTTACTTCCCTTGCACCACTCTTAGATCCTATTGACTTCACCACTGTGGCCTTGACTCCAATAATACATTCGGTACCATCAGACGCTCGCACTCTGGCTGATCCATTGGCAGATGGTAAGAATCCTACAGTCGCTTCAAGTGGCAGGAACTGGGATTGTGATCGAGAATCGGGTCTTACTGGTGGATGACTGAGAAGCGATTGCCTCAAATATGAAAGCTCGGCAGGAGATAATCTATTCATAATGGTATCTTTGGTTCAGAAGCCCAAAGTAAAAATTTTCAAACAATTTGAATAAAAAAAACCTTCAAACTTCAGACCTCAAGCGTTTTGTAGTCAATTCAAAATCAACCGTATCCTTCTTCAATAAATATATCACCACACTGTGAACCTACACTATCCTTTGGTCTTTTGTGGCCTTGGTCTACCACCCTGTTTACAATCTTAGACTTCTTCTACTGATGTGAGTCTCCTTCCCATACCCCAAAATCATAGTATTTCGTCCCATCAAAAATAGACCTCCGGACAGCCGCGTAAGAACGTGGTTACTAAGTTCAGGGTCGTGATTAGCAAGGCAACCCAGAACAGATTCGTAAGAAGATAAGTAGACCAAGAAGACAACTGAAGGTTGAGTTTGTGTTTGACAGTTTAAAGGACGTTTGGTTGAGGTATAGGCTTTAATTATATATCTAGTTGGGTGGACTTAGCTGTAAAAAGACTCAACCAGTTGTAGATATATTCTGCAATAGGGGAGCCTCAAGTCAGAAAGGAGTCAAAGAGAAAATTCGACCAGTGAGTAACGCTAAGAGGATTGATTTTGGCACAGGTGTCAGAAGCTGCGACTGCTATAAGATTTCAACTCTTGAACTTGAGTTGAACTAGAGACTGGCTCAAAATTTCAGGGTTTAAATATCTGAAATCGAAGATAGCTCAGCCAATGAGTAAATCGTTAAAGTTTCCAGGGTCTAAGGGTGATGACCACGATGGCCACCAAGGAACGGTCATTCAATCACAAAAAATTGAAAACGCAATCAAAGCATTCCAGGAAAAACGACCGCTTCCAAAGATAGATCTTACTGAATATAAGACTAATGATGGGCAAGTTGTATCCACGGTAGACAGAGCTGTGAAGTCGGTTGCTGCGCCCGCTTGGAAGACCCCTACAGACGACGAATTTTTTGATCCTAACGATCGGACCAAGCCAAATCTGGAGTTCCTAAAAAACCACCTGTTCCGAGAAGGGCGACTGACTGAAGAACAGGCATTGTATATCATCCATAAGGGTACCGAGATATTGCGCCAAGAGTCCAACTTACTAGAGGTTGAAGCGCCAGTGACGGTGTGTGGTGACGTACATGGTCAGTACTATGACCTGATGAAACTGTTTGAAGTTGGAGGAGACCCCGAAAACACACGATATTTGTTTCTTGGAGATTATGTGGATAGAGGTTATTTCTCTATTGAATGTGTGTTATACTTGTGGTCACTGAAGATCTGGCATCCAAATTCAGTGTTCTTGTTGCGAGGGAACCATGAGTGTAGACATCTAACCGAATACTTCACATTCAAGTTGGAATGCAAACACAAGTATAATATGAGGATCTATGATGCCTGTATAGACTCCTTTTGCGCTCTTCCGTTAGCGGCCATTATGAACAAACAGTTTTTATGTGTTCACGGTGGACTATCTCCGGAGCTACATACTTTGGATGATATCAAGAGCATTGACAGATTCCAGGAGCCCCCTACATTTGGTTTGATGTGTGACTTGTTATGGGCGGATCCTATTGAGGATTTCGGTAGGGAGAGAACTACAGAACATTATACTCATAATAATGTCAGAGGGTGTTCGTTCTTTTACTCGTACGCTGCTGCGTCCAAATTTTTGGATAAGAATGGGCTTTTATCTATTATTAGAGCACACGAAGCGCAAGATGCAGGATACAGAACATACAGGAAGACAAAGGCTACTGGGTTCCCCAGCGTGATGACCATTTTCTCTGCTCCAAATTACTTGGATGCTTACAATAATAAAGCGGCAGTATTGAAATATGAGAACAATATTTTGAACATCCGTCAATTCAACTGTTCGCCTCATCCATATTGGTTGCCGAATTTCATGGATGTTTTCACTTGGTCGCTACCATTTGTCGGGGAGAAGATTACTGATATGCTGATTTCAATGTTGAATATCTGTACTAAAGAGGAGTTGGAGGACGATCTCTTATACCAGCCTTCTGCTGCGAAAGGTTCTGGTGAAGCCAGAGGATCTGCTGAGTCTACATCAGACGCTTCAGCTGAAGATAACAGTCTGGAGGCTCGGCGGGATGTTCTTAAGAACAAAATTATAGCCATTGGACGTTTATCTCGTATGTTCCAAGTATTGCGACAGGAATCTGAGTCTGTCAATGAATTGAAGGCTCAGACTGGAGGTAAGCTGCCCACAGGCACTCTCATGCTAGGGTCACAAGGTATCCGCAATGCTATTACTTCATTTGAAGAGGCCAGGAGAGTGGATTTGGTAAATGAGTCCTTACCACCTACTTCTCAGCAGGTTGCTGAGGAAGGAGAGCGAACTCGAAAGAAGGCCATGGATCAAGCTATTAATGATGCCGACCAAGATGAATCCATGCAACGTATAGCCCGGAGATTATCTACTAGCTAAACTCTAGCTAAAGGAACTCAAAATTGAAAAGACGTTTTTGTATGCAAGCGACATGTTCTTCAGGTCCATCGACACTATTGTTGTATATAGTATATAGTTTACTTCCCGAATAATCGTTTTCAACGTATCGATATTTAGTTCATCACCATATTGTCTCAGTTACACGTGCTCCCCTGCATATCATCTGTACTGAGTGAAAATTAAGCGAAAGTCCCCGAGTTTTGAAGTATCAGACTACAAGTGAGAGTTTCAAAGCATCTGCTATCTTATAGCTGTACAGTTTATGAAACTACTGATTGTACCTTTGGTTGCTGTTTTTCCAACCTTCTGGAAAATGCATCGCATTTATTCTATAATTATGGCCCTTATCAGGCTCCCAGTGGAAAGCCACATCAGCGATGCAACTGCGGCATCTGCAGCAACCGGGAGAAATGACTTCGTTGCGAAGAGCATTCTAAGCAACTCCACTGACAACATAGTGTGGTAGATAGGCTCACCTGCACTACATGTGTTTTTCAATCCCATTTGTACTTGATCCGCATCTCCTGATCCCTTGTTGCCGTGAAGTTGCCTTTGTGTAATGTCGATCGACACAATAAACAGGTCTTTAACTAAGAGTGATAGCATTAAAAGCCGGTACATGACAGAGGAAAATCATGCTGGAATGAACTATAGCCATTCTAGTATCTACCTTTTTCTTGGATGCTCTGTTTTTTGGCCGTCCTGAATGGCAATTTAAAACTAGACCTAAAGTTAGGGCTTCCTAGCTTTGAAGCGATCGGCAGGCCCAGTGTCTTTTTCTAGCTGCAACCCGAGAAGTGCGCCGCTGTAGTGGTGTGAGCTCACGCAATTGCCGGAACGACGGCAGCAACAGATAGATGGAAGCAGCCACAGCCCTTAGACAATCAGAAACAACATAGCTGCGAATCTACCAAGAAGTGACAAAGACATCCTTTTTGGGTCTGTCTCAACTAACTAGACCGTTCTAGCTGCCATCGCTTCGGTTCTATGAGATAGAATCGTGCTCCACTGCATGTGTGCCGGTATCCTATGGCTGCGTCAGTTGCAGTTTCAAATGCATCCTGCCAGACAATTGGATCAGGGCCTTGTTTTCGTTAACCTATAGAGTAGATATATAATAGAACCACATAGGTTAGTATTAACTGATACCTAAAATTTTGTAGCTGAGAAGAGATCAGATCCATGAATTATAATTTTGTGGATAGTCATCTAATACATCTGTCTCTGGTTCGTTGTGATAAAATCCACAGTTCGGATCTAACTAGTTATCTCGGTTATTCTTGAAGCGCAAACGTAAGATAGTATGAGTGGAATACAGGTTGTAATCTTGGTTATTCTGAGTACAGTCATTGTGGCAGTTGCTGCTATTGCTACAATAATTGGAAGTAGATTCAATACTTCAGGAGAACGAGAGCTTCTTCTTTCTCGGGATATTGAAGGTCAAAGTCAGCAGACTGTCGCTCCACCCGCTGTCGTGGAGAATGGACAACGATGCAATGATAGCTCAGATTCCAAGACATTGATAAGAGGTTTATCGAACAAGTTGCTGGTACCATCAGCTGATGGTATTCCACAGTTTCGGCACCCATTCCTAGTAAAGCCTGGCTATCAGGTTGTCAATCGCACCATTTCTCCACCGGTTCTATCGAAAATTAAGGTTGGTTCAAGCCAATCACCACATTCCACTTCTTCATATGGACCCAAGACATACAGAACTACTAGCAGTCATGGTAACGACGACGGTGAGGGTTATAACGATAATTCCAGCGCTCCAGATAGTGATAGCTCCTCCACTCTGTCTCCGCTTTCCCCTTCTACTCCTAACATTCCCAGTCACATTTATCGTTCTAACAGTGGAGCCGACATGTTTACTATAAAACTTCCGCTTAATGATGATGGACTGTTTATCGATTCATCCGCTCAGCAATATCTTCCATCGGGTTTGCCATGCTCTCTGTTATACAATCAGCAGCCAGGCACTACTGATTATAAGCTCGCAAATACTGGTGTGAACCATCATGAGTTTGATTTTGTTACTCCTAGACGGCCTAGTTACGTAAATATCCCGAGGTCGCATACTATTCGAACTTCGCTGCAGTCTGTGTTTAGTGAAGATATTGAAGATGCTGATAGTGATGCTACTTCTGTTGCTTCTATTGCACCAATCAATATGCCTACGTCGCGAGAACAGGTTCTTCCAATTGCTATTGCCTGATAGCTATCAATGACTGGGATCAATCTTTCATCTTTCATTTCCATATCACCACCAACGCCTGAGGTTCATTGAGTCACTCTTTTGCATGTCTGTAGTATACCTTTCAGGTCTCGCATTCACTAAATATTAATCATAATGTATTGGCCATCTTATCTTAATCCTCTGACCCATTGTTTAGATGAATATTCTCTATAACATACAAGTGATAGTGGTATTTACATCGTTCATTATCTCACAGCTTTGACTGTATTATTAGCGTTTCTGGCTTGATTGTTTCATACTCCCCTCAAGCAAGTAGTTGTATTTCTCGTCATTATCTATGCTGTCCGCCTCCATTTGGTTTCATCATTTCCATTTTCAGTATGAATAATGTCACCGTCTTCTGATCCTTCTGAATCTTCTGAGTCTCTATTCCTTCTTTGCCCAGCGCGAACAAAGTCCTGAATTTCAACCTCATACCCAGCGGGAGACCCAGCATCCATTTCGGCATCGCTAAACTCCCCAATGTCATCCGCATCACCTTGCTCAAAATTTCTAGAAGTAATAAATGGGCCAATCTCTGCTCCGCCATTGGTGCCTCCCTCTATTCCCAGCACCGGTTCATCATTCCCTCCCTCGTCGAAGGCAGGGTGCAATGAAGCGCAGCTCGTCATCGCTTGGTACAGATCCTGAACGGAATCATTAATGGGAACAATTGTAACCTCAATGACTGGGGTGTTGAATTCTTTACTGTTTGTATCATCACCTTCACTGACTCCGTTCTCACTTTTCGAGTCACTATTCTCTATTTGGAGGTATAATGATGAGGGTTCGCCGCTCTGGATAGCATGTAGTGTTATCGCAGGGTAAGGGATTGACAAGCCTATTTCTAAGTCATTTATCCATAGAATGAATTGTCTAAAGTGTTAATAAACTGAAAACCTGCTATGGATCCACCATAAAATACTTACGAAGAACAGATGTAAACATCGGCCTTGTAATCTCGAGCTGGATCTATGACCCTGGCTACACCTTGGGGGCTATTCAGAGTCACTCCCGTGGATTTCAAATGCAGTACTGGATTCTCCTCTAGGGAGAAAGTTTCTGGAGTTGAGGTTCGGTATTCGGCGAGAGATAGGAACTCTGAATCCACTGGCTTCTCCCTTAGAGTGGTAATTGTAGTATACCCCATTTAAGATGATATGTTAAAGAAGAAAAAAAAATCGCTGTTCATCTATCTTTCCTGCTTGTCCTGCTAGTTGGAGATACAGACATCTCCCAGTGCCTTCAGCCGTTCTCAACTGTTTATATGACAAAAAATAGTGACAACTGTGGGATTCGAACCCACGCCTCTTACGAGATTCGAAGTCGCGCTTTAAGCTGCGAAAGCAGTGAACACTTGAGTCGAACGCCTTAGACCAACTCGGCCAAATTGTCGCTTGTTAGAACTACCGGTGAAAGCCGGAACATAAGGTAACAGCGAAAAGACCGGAATATGTGAATTTTAGTGCAAAGTTCACTTTTTTAAAACACTCCGTAATGGCTTAATCATTTAGGTACCTTCATCCTCTAGGTATACAACCTTAGCTTTCAGTGATCTGCCATTCAAAGTATTGCAATAAAGAAATATAGCCAAAGCAAGGTAGTCTTGTCGTTAGAAGCTCAAGCTCTGAAAAGTCTTTTCTGCTGGACCTTGGAATGACTAGGTTTTAGTCAATTCCTCTCTTAAGTTCAATCTGGTTTACAGTCAAGTCTATCTTAAGAATAAATATGTAGAATATAAAGTCAAAGCCTATTATGAGTGATATATAGGTCCCCGACAACACGATTACATAATCACCAGGTCACCCACCGTAGTACATGAGTCTCCAATTGCCAGTCCTGTTTTGGCCCAAACTGTTTGACACATAAGGGGTGTTAATCGAAGTACTACAAGGAGCGACTAAAGCTCAGGCTGAAAGAGAACGATTCCGAAATCGCTCGTTGCCTGTGTTATCCGCGTTCACAATGATCAAAGTAAGTAAAGGACAGTAGGTGTAACTACTTGAAGAAAGCTGACTGGAATAATAAACCACAGAGGGTAATTAAATGAATCATTCAATCCATTATCTGAGCGAATGTTAACATAAAGACTATTTCTAGCCAGTATCTCGATGATATTCAGACAAATATCAGGGTGCGTCCAATTCCTTGGGAAGGTTATGTGCGCGCCAATCTGCTTTCGACTGGAGAAGCTGGATTGATGAAGAGTATAGAGAAGCAAGGAAGGGACAAGCGTTTGTCGGCTGTGAACAGTAACCCATCCGGCTTCTCCTCGACAATCTTAGATTTACTAGAGCGAGTCACTAGAGATGATGTAGTGAAGTACGTGCTATCACTGACTGGTGATTTGGCGGTGGACTCTACAGCATTTACCAACGTTATTCTGGAAGATGCCCAATCCGGGAAACGGGTATTTGATGCGTTGCGGAAACTACTCGACAAGCCAGATGAACAATTGCATCTACTGGCTGCATCCACCCTGGTATCACTTTTAAGTTCCCAACCGTTCCCAGCAGGAGTGAAGGAAACTAGTGAGTCTCCTTCCCTGCTAGCGGTATCTGCACTTTTCGTCTTCTTATCAGGCAAATTGGCTTCTTCACCCAACACTCACCTCCAGGATATTGCAGTACAGGCATACGACATTCTACTTCCTAACAAATCATTCCGGGGTGTATTCTGGAAATCTCACGATATTACGGTACCTCCCCTACTTCGAATTTTATCGGGATCAAAGGGTGCGTTGCAGCTACAATACCACACACTTATTGTACTGTGGCTTTTATCATTTGACGCAAGGTCGGCAAAGGATTTGGTTTCAGCGACCAAATACAATGCGATACCGGAGTTACTGGAAGTCGCGAGGACGGCAGTGAAAGAGAAAATCGTGAGACTTTCGATTGCGATTCTGACTAATTTCTCCTATATCGCGACAGCTGTGCCGGTTCTTTTATCTAATGGAGCATTGCCTCTCACGAGAACACTCTCTGAGAGGAAGTGGGCAGACGAGGAGTTGGTATCTGACCTTTCAACCCTAAAGGAGACTCTCCAGGAAGCGTTTAACAACATGTCGACGTTTGACGAATATGTCTCTGAGCTAGACACCAAGCATTTGGTTTGGAGTCCTCCTCATCGTAGCGATGTCTTCTGGAGCGAGAACGCATCCCAGTTCCGCAACAAGGACTGGAAGTCAGTTAAGGAGCTTGACGAGATTTTGTCCAGTGAGTCTTCCGAGGCTACCACATTGGCAGTTGCATGCAATGACATCTCTAGACTAATTCTAGCTCTTCCGGAGTCCCTTAGAGTCTTGGGAAAGTTAAACACAAAGATCAAAATAATGCAACTGATGAACCATAAAGATTCAGAAGTACGATATGAGGCACTGAGAGCTACTCAGACGTTCATATCCCATTCTTTCAAATAATTTTTTGTCTAATTATCATGTACGCAGAAGGGATATATAAAATTTCTCGCTAGAGTTTTAGTTCAGAACAGTATCGTTGTCGTTCCGTACCTTCATAATAAGCTTTGATATTGGTTCAACCCTCCACCAGTTGGTGCTTTATTGGTTGAGGGAGTATTAGGTTGTAGGGTGTTGCTGTAAACTGGTGGTTGGCCCAACTTGGGAATACCGTTCTGTAGGGTAGTGGTCGTCTGGCTAGACGTTTGGGGGGCCAAACCAGGGGATCCTAATCGTGACGTCTGAAAAAGATTTGGATCGGGTGTATAAGAGGGCTTACTCGCACCCAGCTGTAAGCCTGAGCTTTTCATGGGGACCAACGGTGAAGAAAGATGCTTCTGATTCTGACTCGAACCGAAGGCGTTAGATATCGAACGGTTAGTGGAATCACCAAGATGGCTGGGGCCAGCAGATACAGAAGGTACAGAAGGTACAGCAGACACTGCAGGTGTCAATGGTTTGGCACTAGCGAAAAAATCAGTACCAGAGAGATCATTGGATACAGTCTCCTTTTTCAACGATCCAGAAATCAAAGATTCGAAATCATTAGCGACTAACCCACCAGATTGGCTCTGATTCGAATGACTAGATATAGAGAATTCTGCTGAATCTTCGCTTACAGTCGATAGTTTCTTGGAATGCTCCTTTTCAATCCGATCAACAACCTTCTTGATCTTGTCTGTAAATAAATGAAACTGCTGTCGTGACAACAACGATTCCATACTAAGAGCAAGTAAATGGGGAACAACCTCTCTTGCTAATACTTCAACGTCTACCATTTCTATGATCGCCGAATAAACATCTAATGCTGCCATGATAATTTTTGGTTCCCTAGTTTTCATAGCGCCGAGAACCGGGAGTAGCTTCTCTACTACCATGAATTTGTCGAGTCCGTCCTTGATCAGTACTTTGAATGCTTTGAGAGCCTCCAGCTTGACACTCAATGAAGTAGTCTTGCTGAAAACAGAACTGACATGGGGAAACAGATCATTCTTCAAGGTCACAAAGTCCAGATTCGAACTATACAGTTCGGTCTTTATCAGAAGAGCTCCTTGAGTCTCTGGAGGAGCAGAATCCAGTATATTGAGAAGAATCGGCAGAACTATCTTAGCGAGATCACTTGAATTCACATGGGAAAGCACAATGTCAAGGTATTCAACTACTGCTTGTTGTGCCGGATACTGATCCTTAACTTTGCTAATAGACGGTAATATCTTCTCACTGAACCCTAATTGACTCATGTCTTTACCAATGGCTAATAGGTTCTGTAAGACCAAGAAACTAAGAGACTCATCCTTACCCAATTCTTCTACCAAGCTATGAAGAATTTTTCGTTGTTGAACTGATTTGGGGAACTGGGGTAACATAGTGTGTAGTCCAGTCAAAAAGGTCTTTTTCTCAGACGTTAGCTTTGCGGGAAAGTCGCCAAGAAAGTTGATAGTTCTGATCAAAACATTATCAAAGAATTCTGATTGCTTCAAATCATCCAAGGCGATTCTTTCAATCGGAGATTTCTGCACTAGTCGCGATAATATATCTCGAAGATATGGAGGAATTTTGTTGTCCTTGACACTACGAGATAATGTAGTGTTGATTTCTGATCGATATGCAGAGGTGGAATTGTCAGTGGAAATAGGGGCCTTCTGAGTATAAATATAAACAATGGTACACCCTAACGAGAAGACGTCATTACTAGGGTCGACTCTTCGATCAAGGATGATTTCTGGAGCAGAAAAATCCAAATTGAGATGGATAAACCCTGGAAGTCTTGGGTCAAACTGGGTTACAAAATAATCCCGCTGCTCCTTGTAGGACTCGGCAAACCCAAACCCTCCTAATTTCCAATCACCTTTACTATCAATCAGGATCGATGAGGGAGTGACATCTAAGTGTGCCAATCCCATGTTCTTGTGGACAAATCCCAAGCCTTCCACGATTTGGAGCAATCCTTTTTGAATAACTAGTTCATCCAGATCCCACTGTCGCGTGTCTGAAGTAGATCCATCCACAACCGCCTTAAGACAATTACTCAACGCTTCAGTAACAAATGTCACTTCCGTTCTAGATTCTGACAAAGGTTCAATAATGCGCAATATAGATGGGTGCCGGATCTTTGCCAATGCTGCAACCTCTCGTCTTAGTCGATCAAGAACATCTTCAATACTCGACTTAGCCAGTCCAGACTTTGTCACAAACGATACAAGGGCCTTCTTGTCGAATACAAAAACCGAGACTGCCTCCTGGGTAGTTTTTCTTTTGCCATTGAACACCGTCCACGGACCAGATCGAAAAGCTGGAGATTTGCTGACCGCATAATTTGTACTTATCCCTGACGAGACTAAACACACACGACGCCGTTAGTTATAATCACTGGGTAAATTCAATGCTTCCACTAACCGATTATACTTCACAAAATCGGCTCGTAATCCCTTGACCCCTCGTCCAATACCATATCTACTTACACGCTTTCAGTGCAGCCGAAAACATCGCTAGCTAACACTGCTCTTCCGAGTCCTCTTGCAGTTCGCTGTCGTTTTCTTTAGCCACCCCGATCCACCTGTTGTTGACCGGTCGTCGGCCACCTCTCGTTTCAGACCTTCTCTACAGCACGAGGGTTTGATAAGACGATAGGGTGTGGCGCATAGATAGTAGGCGGTGCTTACAGAGGGGACAGCTATCTACTGGCGACTTAAGATTAAGCTTGGAGGTTAGTTTACTACTAGAATTCCTAAAGGGTGTGCTACAGGACCTGATAGAGCTGAGATGTACAGAAGGGCACAATATCAGAGGATGTTGGAGTTTTTCGAGACCAAGAGGATCCCATTCGGGGACGGTTTCGTGACGATTGTGGTTCAGAATGAGAACGGACCATGCCCATTAGTAGCGTTAGTGAATACTATCATTTTGAATTCATCGAGCCCTCATAATACTAGGATCAAGACTTATACTGAGGGAAAGGAAGCAGTTAGTGTCAAGGGAGTGTTGGAGCTACTAGCTGAGCTACTATTTGAGGAGACGGATCAACAATCCGGGACAGCCGAGGATGGGGATTTATCAGGGGCTACAGAAAGTAGAGGAGAGATAAAGACTGATGGAAATGATGTTGCTGCAAACACTGAGACCTTAGATCCTGCAAGTGTGGATACTACAAATTCTTCTAGCTTGGATACCCCATCGCAATTGAATAGCTTAAATCATCCCGTGCCGCTCAATCACCAAGGGAGTACAAATGGTGACCAAGACACGAATCATGTGCTGAAATTACTCCCCAGCTTAGTAACCGGTCTCAATGTTAATGTAAGATTTGATGGAACGTTTGACGATACTCCCGAAATGTCTCTGTTTCGAAGATACGAAGTGGATGTTGTCCATGGTTGGGTCTGTGATCCCGAGAATCCAGAATATGATACTCTGATGAGTATTGGATCTTATGATGAATCACAGTCAGTGATTTTAAAAGATTCCGAGTCGGGAAATAATGAAGTGGACTCCTTGATTCATAACCAAGCTGAAACAGCGACACACTTTATCTCTTCCCATCCAACTCAGTTGACTTCATACGGTCTACAATTCTTACGAGATTTGCTGAGTTCAGACTATCCAGCAGTTTTATTCAGAAATGATCACTTCTCTACTGTGTACAAGAGGAATGATAATCTGTATGTACTCCTAGCCGATTATGGATACAAAGATGAAACCGAGGTTATCTGGCAAAGTCTTGCTGATGCCTCTGGTTCTGATGATGCTTTCTACGATGCCAAGTTCTCGCCTTCCGACACACAATCACAGCATGAGAACAAGCCAATTCCTGAACGTCCAGATGAAAATATGGATTATTCAGTAGCAAGACAACTTCAGGCAAATGAAGATGCACAGCTAGCTGCTGAATTGGATCGCCGGTATAGAGAAGAGAATACTCAGCGGTCACAAAGAAGGGACAGAACTAAAGCCAAAGATAACCGTAGTTCAGGACGAGGCAAAAAGAAGCAGTCTGAAAAGTCTTCATCCAAAAACTGTACAATTAGCTGAAAATTTTTGCATGAATCACTTTGTTTGATTGATTTCACATAATATACATATTAACATCATCCTACATGATTATAGTTCATAAATTCTTTCTTTCCATCCAATAGCAATTCTCTCAAGCCACCCGTCTTCGTTTTGTCGGCTCATTTAAACTGCTCTCGTCTGTGCGTTCCACCACGGGGTTATCATTTCCTGCGAAATCCTCGGGAAATTGATCATCAGATGGGTCTACTAGGAAATCATCATAATTAAGAGAGTTATTGTCGACATCAGTTTTACCCGTTGAAGCATATGCAGGTACATGCCTTTGCAAGATATCTTCGAGTTCTTGTATCGAAGTTCCTTGGTTGTCGAGATTCTTAGCAAGCCTATGAGCTAAAGAATAACTGGCCTTCATATGTTGGTGGAAATCTTCCTCATCACTTGGCAACCCAGTAGATTCTTGGCCCCCGCTCGACATTCCATTCGGACTATAAGACAGCTCAGGGAATAAATGTCTAGGCGACTGAGAGTTATCGATCGGAACCAATTCATTAGATTGAGCAGCAGAAGATAGAATCGATGAGGGAGTGGCATTGTTGATAGAAGCATCGTTATTATTATCAAGTCCACTTGAGATTGAACCGGTCTTGTTTTCTGTTTCTGTTTTATTATCCTCATCAATGGGACCACTTGGGGTACTTCCTGCAGAGATTGAGGAGATCTTTTGCTGAGTATCAGGACTCATTGGAATATTTCCAAGGTCCAAAATATCCTCGAGATTCGAACCATCGGGGAGTTCTGAGATTTGAACTTTATCACTTTCTGGGTTCTGCATGATAAGTTTCTGGCTTTTTGTAGGGTTGGGGCTCATAGCATCTGACAGGAACCGATTCTGACCATAAAGAGAGGCTAAGAACTGAAGAATACGATCCAGAGTATCAGAATATCTCTTATGCCGTTCTCGCTGCTGAATGTTCTCTCTCCAGAGTAGTTGATTATCCTCTTTTAATCTCAGCAGGTCACTTCCTATCAGTGCTTGATTCTCTTTGATTGCAGTCAACTCTTGAACGATATGCGCAATGGACACCTCTTCATCTTCATCTTCACCCTTGCCGCCTCTATTTCGAACAATATTGTCCAAAAGTTCCTCCCGGTCTCTAACAAAGTTAGGAGACTGAAATTTCCAAGTCTCATCTCCACCTTGCATTGCTCCCGAAGTCACATCTTGTACTTTATGCCAACCATACATGTTAAGCTGACGAACAAAAGAAGAGAAGTTTGAATGTTTGAAATAAATAGGAAGCACCTCTCGTTCGAAATTTTCTCTATTAATCACTTGGAAGGACTTTCCATCGGGCATCCATTGAATGTTTTCATGATTTTTATCATCATTTACCATGCTCCAAAGCTTCTCCACAAACGCAGGCCTATTTTTTGGTGCATTACTGCCTGAGCGCTTATGTTTTCCTGATGTGATCCGTTTGGGTACTGCCCGAGGTTCATCGAGTTCATCCCTTTTGACAAGTGGCCCACTGGGGTTATTAGACGACATTATACGCAACTCTTATTATGGCACTCCACTACTGGTTCGGAGAGCTTACACTTGATCGCGGGCTTTGTAACTAGAGATATCCGCAATCGAATCCTTTATCTTAATATACCACCGAGTCTGGGCGGAGGAGGGTACCAACAACGGTATTGGTTCTAATCGGTACCAACTAAAGTCAAACTGATGGGACTAAATGCAAGTCAGGGCGAAATAGACCAAATAAGAAAATTAACAACTCAACAATGAAGGTTTAGATTTCCGAAACGAAAGGTTCGACAGCCACTTCGCTTTGCTCCTTTTCCGCCGTCTATTCTTTTTTGTGCTGCTTTCGAGCTTACTCTGTGAGTATACGCTTTGTAAGTTCCACTGCGTACGCTTTGTAAGCTGTACTACTTAGTACGCTTTGTTCTCCGGTTCCTTGAAAAAACTAGTACTAAAAATCCAGGTGTACCTCACAACAACAGCAAAAAACACTGAACTCAGATATGCTACGTTTCAAATCAACCTGTTCTCACAGCTCTACCTTCGTGATACTTCGGTCCCAAGATACTGTAAGTTCGGTTCGACCTCAGTCAGGTTTTGAACCTGATATTTAGGTTGAATTGATTTTTTTGAATCCTCCAGCCGCGCGCGCTCCCAATCAATTGTTATCAGGCGGATAGGATTGGCCGAGAGCCGAGTTGGGATCGCGAGCTGGTGGAAAAAGCAACTTGTCCACAAAAAAAAAAAAACTCAAAAATTCCACTATAAAAATTTTAAAGGGGTAGTTCGTACCGAGCTTGAACGTTGATAGACAAACTAAAAAGTTTAAGTCAGTGATAATGGCAAAGACGTGAGTACTATCGTAGTAGAATATAGATCGTAGTAGACAATAATGTCCACATCTTGTTGTAATTGATAACAGAATGTTATCATTATAGCTAGGATAATCCAAGCAACAATTTTTAATGGATTGCCTAGCCCCTTCTTCTCTGACTCGCCAAATTGGGGGGAATTGAGAGTTTTGGCCTCAACTAAGTTGATAGTTTTGGCTCAAATATATTTTTGCGGTTGTTGAGAAACACAGACAGATCTTATGGATTGATATTCAAAGTCTTTAGTTCCTGGTGAATCTTCTGACTAGTGTATATTCTCTTTTCTAACTGGTGAAATGCTTTCTCGACCGTTATAATCTCTCAGAACATGTGGATTTTATTATCTGTGACTGAGGTGTTGTTCTCGAGGCTAGGAGGCTGGCTGAGATCGGCTAGTTAGGCCTCTTGAATGAAATGGATTCAAGGGTAGAATCATAAGATTTGGGCTAATTTGATTACTTTGTGGTCAGCGCCACCCTTTGATTCTTTTTGTTGTGTTTGTTTTTACTGACTGATTAATAGTACTGTACCTACTGCTGAGCAAGTGCTACCTCCAGAAGGTCTTTCAAAAAAGACTAGGACTGCGGCAGAAAACCAAGCTAAGGCGGCAGAGCTGCTCAAGTCAGCAAAAGAAGTAAGTGAATGTTTGACAAATTAAGCACAACACAATTATGATGATGATAAAACCCATTCTTTCGACTAGCCATTTGGCAATGCTGTCGACAAGTTAACCATCTTTCGGGGCTGAGACTTTTTTGTGTTGATGTGAATTGAGACCTCACCAGTATATTGGTGCTTAAATTCAATGATTCAATTGACTAACAGCTTAGGCACGAAAGGCAAAACGACAGGTTATTCATGATCAAGCTCAACAATATCATCAAGAATATGTAGCTGCTGAAAGATCAGCCATTGAAGAGGCCAGAAATGCTAAAGCTTCTGGAGCAATTCATGTACCACCCCAGCCCAAGCTGGCTTTTGTTGTCCGCATCAAAGGTATTAATAAGGTTGCTCCGAAGCAACGTAAAGCATTACAATTGTTGAGGCTTCATCAGATTAACAATGGTGTTTTTGTTCGGTTGACCAAGGCAACCACAGAACTGCTTAAAATTGTCAACCCTTTTGTGGCAATTGGGTACCCAAATTTAGCCATCGTCCGCGCTCTCCTGTTGAAACGTGGCTACGGTAAAGTGAATAAACAAAGGATTGGTCTATACGATAACTCCATTGTAGAGCAACAGCTCGGTTCCTATGGAATTATCTGTATGGAGGATCTTATTCACGAGATCTTTACCGTCGGCCCTCATTTCAAACAGGCATCAAACTTCTTATGGCCCTTCAAGTTGTCAAATCCCAATGGAGGCTGGGGCGTGAGAAGAAAGTTCAAGCACTTTGTGGAAGGTGGTTCGCTTGGGGATCGAGAAGAAAAGATCAACAGCTTACTGAGACAGATGATTTAAGAATCCGTTACTAGACAAGTCAATTAGATGTTAATAAAAAAAAGAATTAATCTCGCACAGGTCAAATATTCCAATGAATCTGGCATTGAGAATAAAAAGAATGATTCCAGCTAGACATGCTAAGAACCGCGTCGTCATTTGGAAACCTGAGCACTGTGATTGCTGGAAGAATCTAAGTGGAGAGAATCACCAGTTAACGGAGTACAGGATGACGTTACAGCCTGTAGCGTAGGGGAAAGATCACCACTGCCACCATTAGCTTGATTGACCTGCCATTCCTTGATCTCATTTTGCAGTTTGATTAGCTCTTTCTTGAATCGATTACCGAAGATGTCCACATAGTATGTGGCTCCGTTATATGCAGCACGGAAGAAGATGTAACTAACAAATACCGTTGATAGAACTTCATTAGAATGCCACAACGGACATAGCATCATAGTCGACAACTGATAACCAAATTGAATCAGAGTAAAAGCCATCACTGGCAAAGGCTCAGGCAACCCATTAACAAACTTCCCCAAACCAGTGTTCGCATAGGATTTTCGCAAATATTCGAAAGAAGTGACCCGACCCGCCTTGATCTTATCTGACCTCTTCACCGTGATAAAATAATGATATAATGACTGCCATGTTATGTAGGACACACTAGTCCAGACCACACCCTGGATCCAGTTCCATGACTGTAGTTTAACTGCCCCCGGAAATCGCTCTGCCTTATACTCATAATCAAGACGGTGTGTGATGACATGGAAAACCACTGGGGGGAGCAGATGAATGAATGTAGACGTTGTCTTATCCAAAGAATGCAATACCAGAGAGTTTCTCCAGGTAATGACAGCCCAGGACAAAGTGCCGAACGCGAACGCGTAGCAACTGATATAGAGTTGGACAGATCCAGGGAAAACCCAGATATATAAAAGATTCAAACTGTTAGCAAAGTAGCACAAATCGGCCAAATAGTAATGGAACCCCTTTCGACGATAAGTATAAACCCGAATAGGAAGTAAAAACACCAATTCTATCGTGTAAAGGACGTGGAACCAATCAGCGAACGCACCAAAATAGTATCCGATCAAGAAAATATTCATCACTCCCAATGAGAACGTCAGCTTCTCGGTCAATGGAACTGCAGTCGGAGATGACAATCGTTGATCCAGACGGTCTACTTGTTTAAGAACTGACCGCCGTAATTTCTCAATGTCCTCCTCCCTTCCTCGTAGAACTCTCTCCTTCTGACGCATCGCCAGTGATTTGATCTCACTACCTTTGGCCTTTACACGAGAATTCAGCTTCTTGGTGAAATGCACTGGACCTGCTCCAAATGGATCAAGCAAATCAACTATAGATATTCGATCTGACGGTGCCACAGATTCATCAAACGATTGTATCGAGCTCTCTGATGTTACTCGGTGCAGACCATAAGCCTGACCTGGCACTGTCACTTCAGGATTCAACCCATTCATCCCCTCCGAATTTTGCGCGGAACTCATATTGTCTGCGGCATCGCGTGTCTCATCCTCGAATGTCATTGTCAACGATCCTTTAATACTCTGTCCTTAAAGTATCGCTGAAGATGGTTCGCTTCTAGCTCTTGTTGATCAGACCATATGCTGCCCTACAACAATTTTATTGGTATACCTACGCCGTACCTGTCTGCGCTAACTCCGCGCTGATCCAAGTTCGTGTCCCTGGTAGGTCTGCGGCCGGGCGGGAACGAGTAGAGGTGTTCAGTGATGATACAGGGTTGACAATTGACTATCATTTCACAGGTAATGATATATAGAGATCACTCCAATAGAGAAACTGACATACAGGTAGCCCTTAGACCTATTCGTATGAGATAATTTCAGTCTTGTCGCAAAACAGGGTATATTCAGGATTATTTCCCACAGGGAAAACTTTACGTTTACCACAATCATTGCACTTCACTACTAAACTTCGTATAGACTCTGTAACCTTGTGCTCATGTTCCGTTTGAGATGTGATGACTCTCGGATTATCCTCATGCTGATCTTGCGTCTCTTGACTCTTGCTTGATCCCTTCAATTCAATTCTCACAGTACAAGAGATTCCCGGAATCAGAAATTGCGAGCACTGTTTACAGATCTGACGCTTGAGATGAGGAGATAATCTTAGTACACTCTTTTTGGCTACTGATTTCAAGGTATAAGCATATGCTCTAGCTAGAGGTGAGTTGTTGCTATCCAAGGAAAGAACTGCGGTAGCACCTTGAGCCAAGTATGACACTCGAGCGTATCTATCACGCTGAGGAGCCCTTGGCATAATCTTTGTGGTGCTATCTGCACAATTAAGATATTTAACTTGTAGTGTTGTATTACGACACAGTTAAATTTATCGTTTCTTCTCTTAATTCAGCCCTTACTGCGTACCCTCGGAGTGATCACCACAGCCGTACTGGTTACTCCAGGACCCGTCACCTACCGCTATTCTCGCCAGTGTATTTGTTCAGGTTTCGTTCGCCTCTACAAGATTCGCCACGGAAGGGACAGACATCAGTTAGAGAGCTCCACAATAGACAAGTAAAACGGGATGAGTGGATACGATAGAGCACTGTCGGTATTCAGGTAAGCAGACTATAAGGAACTAGAGTTGATATGAAGGATTTTGAATCCTAATTGGTTGCCACTTGAGACTAGCGAAGAGGAATCTGGGTCGTGTGGCGTAGGTTGGTTATAGTTGTAGCACTAACTAGTTTGATAGTCCAGATGGACATGTATTCCAGGTAGAATACGCTGGAGAAGCGGTGAAGCGAGGAACATGTGCAGTTGGAGTCCGAGGCAAGGATGTAGTAGTATTGGGATGTGAAAAACGGTCTGCTCTCAAACTTCAAGATACCAGAACCACTCCCTCGAAGATTAGCAAGATAGACGAACATATCACTTTGGCATTCGCAGGACTTAACGCTGACGCAAGAATACTCATCGACAAGGCCAGAGTTGAGGCTCAATCTTACAAACTGAATATGGATGATCCCGCGTCAATCGAATACATGACTCGATACGTTGGAGGGGTAATGCAAAGGTACACTCAGAGCGGTGGTGTTCGACCCTTTGGTCTGGCTACTCTAATTGTAGGGTTCGATCCTCTAGACACAGTTCCAAAACTCTACTACATTGAGCCTTCAGGAGTATTCTCAGCATGGAAAGCAAATGCAATTGGCAGAAGTAGTGATACTGTCAGGGAGATACTTGAGAAGGATTATGTCGCTGATTTAGATCGAGATGGTACCATTAGGCTAGCGGTCAAATCTCTTCTTGAAGTTGTTCAGACTGGTGCTCGTAACATTGAGGTAGCAGTCATGGCTCCAGGCAAGCCAGTGGAAATCTTACAAGCTGAACAATTGGCAGAGTATGTGGCTGCTATTGAAGCGGAAAAGGCTGAGGAGGCCGCAAAGAAGAAACCTCGTTCGGCTCAGTCTCAACAATCATAAGTAATGTAACGATAATCAATTAAGTTGATGTTTCAACCTCCTATTTGTCATTGTCTATCTTCAATTCCTGTCGTCTCCCTACACTATCCATTATCCATTACTAGCTTGCAACTGCAGCAGATGGCACATCCGAACTTGGGCACCCACTATACAACTTCACCGAGTCACGATTCGCGATAATTTCAACCCAAGCTGATTTATGTTAGAAAGACTAGCTTATTGTAATACTCAATCATCCAAACAGGGTCATTAATAGTCTCTGAATTCTATAGTTGATGCTTCCAGTGGGTTGCTAAATACAAGTTAACGGTCTTGGTTATTTACGAGATGGCAGGGGAGGCCCAGCAAAGCTATCAATCGGCCCAAAATGCTAATAAGGCTACAAACTCGGCCAGTGCTGGCTCTGGTACTGGTACTGGTTCTGGGTCTGGATCTGGAGCCCGTCAAGCAGGCTCTGGCCAGGCCATGCCTTTAGTGGATCTTAACAAGTACCTTCTGGAATATCTCAATAAGAAAGGATACACTCGAACGGAGGCAATGTTTAGGTTAGAAAGTACCCGTACGCCTACCCCGGTAGTAAGCACGAGCATGAGTGGTCCACAGACAGGGCCAGCCAGAAACACCAATACCAATCAAACCAGAGTGGAAGATCCTGTTTTATATTATAGGGCATATGCTTCTATGAAGACCTGGGCTGAAAACTCACTTGAGCTGTATCGACCTGAACTAAGGCGAATGCTTTATCCATTATTTGTTCACGTTTTTTTGGAGTTAATAGCAAAGGGCTTTCCTCAAGATGGAAAACGGTTCTTCGGTGATTTCTCTGATGACCATGAAGTTCTGCACGGTCAAGATATTGAAAAGCTCTCTGCTGTATCTCTACCGGCTCACATCACAGAGAATCCATTAGCCAAAGCGTTTAGGGAAAAGAAGTACCGTGTAAATGTTTCGAGAACTTCGTTTGACTTACTACTGGATTATCTACATGAAATTGAAAGATCGGGCGGTTCAATTATTATCCGTCTTTTGAATCGGTACTTGGATACTAACGTTTCATCCTCTCGGCCTAGTATTTTTGATACTGAGATCTCTCTTGACCCAAACGAAGGATTAGAGAACCAATTGGGTCCGTCTTCTAACTCAGCCATAGATCAAGCAGACAAGTTCAATTCACAGCCTGTGCGTTTGGGGAAACTTCCGGTAGACCCAGAGTTTCAGAAGGATGTGTCTGCTGGATTGGAAGAACTGGACAAACAAATGAAAGAACAAGGCACTGAAGAGGCAGATTCCAAGTCGTTGGTGGAAGAATACGATGAGAAAATTAAACAAGAGAAGGATACTGGTGACGCAGAAGCTCTGGATACTCCTACTAGAGAGTCCTTGCCACTACCCCAATACAAATCTGCCGACATTGAAGCCGAGATACAAAAAGTTGTCGACTATCGAAGCAAAATGTCATTGGGCTCGTACCAGACTCCTCTTCCCAGTGTATGCATGTATACATTTCATAACACACATGATGGGTTGAACTGCCTGGATTTTTCTTCGGACTCAACCCTTGTCGCGGGAGGATTCGACGACAGCTTTGTTAAAGTCTGGAGTCTAAAGGGGGATAAACTTCAGGGAGTGCTTAAGGATGATATCCCCAGTACTAGTAAAAGACTAGTCGGGCATTCAGGGCCAGTTTATGGCACTTCTTTTAGTCCAGACAATCGCTATTTATTGTCGTCTTCTGAAGACAAAACCGTCCGATTATGGTCACTGGATACTTATTCTGCGCTTGTGTCTTATAAAGGTCATAACCATCCTGTATGGGATGTTTCTTTCGGGCCATTTGGCCACTACTTCGCTACAGCATCACACGATCAAACTGCACGATTATGGAGCTGTGATCACATCTACCCCTTAAGAATCTTTGCCGGGCATATTGGCGATGTGGATACGGTGAACTTTCATCCGAACGGATCATATGTTATTACCGGGTCAAGTGATAAGACTTGTCGAATGTGGGATGTTAACAGGGGTAGCTCAGTTCGTGTGTTCATTGGACACACGGCCCCAGTCAATACAACTGCGGTCTCTCCAGACGGCAGATGGATGGCAAGTGCTGGCGAAGATGGTGTAATTAATGTTTGGGATCTAGGATCAGGAAGACGATTAAAATCAATGCGAGGACATGGCTTAGCTTCTATTTATTCATTGGCGTTCTCGCTCGAAGGCTCTGTACTTATTAGCAGTGGTGCGGATAATTCAGTTCGGGTTTGGGATATCAAGAGAGGTACCAATACCGCTGGCCCAGAACCTGAGCCCCTGGCCACTAATAGTACTGAAGGTACTCTTGGAGAATCGACTGCTGATGGAACTGCTGCAGGAAACTCAAACACCACAAAACGAACAGACTTTGAGGGAAATAAGAAACGTCGCGAAGTCGTAGCTACACCAGATCATATGGCCGTATTTCACTCCCGAAAGACTCCTGTTTACAAGGTTCATTTCACACAGAGGAACCTATGCCTCGCTGGCGGAGCGTTTATGGGTTGATCTTATTAGAGACCATGATTTTACATATTGAATGACTACTTAATGAAGTGAATAAACTTATTACACTTGATTCTTATCTTTTCATTTTCTGGTTAGTGACTAAATTACGTTTAGCGATAAAACTTTTTGGATGGCGACATGCGATTTTCGCTTCTCAATGAACTGCTCTTAACAGAAGTTCCGTTTCTTCTAGCGATTCGTATCCATTTGTTCACCTGGACGGTATCATGCTTATGGTAAAGAAAACATCGAATGATGGGAATGAACATTCTCTCATCAAGATGGGACTTGGGCCCGATCTTACTCACCAATTGGATGGCCTTCTCCACTTCTGGATGACTTACATTAACACCATTCTCTACCACAGATTGACAATGCCCCCGCACCAGAAACCTAGCGGAATTTAGCAGGTCGTACGTTTTAGATCGCGTTCTCATTTGAATGAATTGGTCAATTACTTGCATGAACAGTTCATGCCCCAAGTTTAGTGCTTCTCTACTGCGAAACCGATGCCATAGACCAATCACGAACGCATCAACCACCTTCATTGATAGTGCTACCTTGGCCGGAGCAGAGTCCAGATCTTGGTGAATCAATAAGTCAGGTAGGTTCGGAGTAATTGAAAGAGCTTTCAAACCTCTGATTGGAACATTTGAGCTAGGCATGGAGTGGGCGAATGATGAAGCACGCTTCTTTGACACCTTCACATACCTGTCAAATAACTCCTTAAAAACGGAGATGTCGTCAATAGTCCCTAGTACTGACCGATACACAATTGCCAGGCCAATCTGATGGTATCTCTTTTCATCAACATCAGTAGCAGGAGACAAAAGATCAGGAGAGATTGTCAACGGAGGTCTAGGAGCGGTTGGCGAAGCTGGATACTTGTCCAACCACAGCTGACTTAGATGAGCGTCTGCACCACGGAAAAATAGACCAAAATACTCCATGACAATTTCAGGAGGATAGAAATTACTGATCAAATGAAGGAGCTCGACCTTAATTGGAGAAGTTATAAATCCACCCATTGCTAAGTAAGAGTCTAGTACGTCGTAGCACTGCTGCTCCATCTTTTGGCGTCGGAATACAGAAAGCACGCTAACAATGGATGAGCGGTTGATATCAATTCCACGACTCATCATAAATGAATAGATCCTTCTGACAACACCAAAATCTGGATCAAGCCTGGGACAGATAGAAAATATCATCTTCCAGTCAACATGCGCTAAGATATGATTTGGAACACCCTCGAGAACCTCCAACAGGTCTCGACTGTTAGACTCCGACTTCAAAAACTTCCTTCTAAGTATCCAGTAAGAGGATGCAACTTGATTCCGAGAAAGAAGCTTCCAAAATGCAAACTTGTAGAATCTATTATCAAACTGATCCGGCTTGCAAAGTCTTCGATTTGTAGATTTGTTAAATCTGGATCTTTCTTCGGCTTGCCGAACCAGGGACATTAAATATCTTTCGTTTGAAGATGAACTAGTCATTAGAGACTTCAAAATGTAGTCAAATTTTTTATCAGTGAAATCCACTCCACGCGATGTGAGAATGGTAAAAATCTTCCTGTACTCATCCCGTGGAAAGCATCTTAATAGTGAAGATGCAATTGATGGTGCAATTTGAGAGGTCCCGGGCACCTTTTTGAGCATTTCCAGAGCCAAGGACTGGAGATGCTGCGGAACATTAGCAGATTTTCCAAAATTGATGATCAAAGAGTAATAGAGAAAACTGTTCAAACCATTAGACAGTGCAAGCATGTTATTAGTGGTGGCATATCCGTCAGATTCAATTTTCTCCGTCATTCGCAATAAGAACCGGGAAGCAGGTTCGTACCGATCTTGAAGACAGAGGATGCGAATGAATTCTGGCAGAATTTCTGGAAGAAGTAGCGACCTTTGAATCGGGGCCCACAGCTTTCGGAAAAGCGCTTTGTTAGATGATGAATATATAGTAAGAAGAATATCCATAATGTCGGGATTCACCCTGGATTCGATCAGTTCTCTTTTAATGCTCATGAAGTCTTTTACAGAATCGATTCGCAGCACCAAATTTGGATTGTCAGTCAGCTTGGGGTGCTGAGAAGAATCATAGGAGTCAAATTGTCGCATCAATATACGCCATCTAATGACATCTACTCCATTTGAATAAGTAGCGTTGCCAGTCACTCCCTCAAGTTGATTTGTGAATTTCTCAAAATTAGTATAACTAACAGCATGCAAAATCTTCACAAAATCATTGTTAATGACAGAGCAGTTCCGACTCAGATAATTTGAATGCCACGGTCTTATGCCGCGATGACGACCTGCACCTCTTTTGGCAAAGAAGTAAGGTTGATCAAACTGCTGATAAATATATCCATCGGATCGATTCAACAGTCCAAAGTTTCCATGGTTATGCAATGAAGAAGCATCTTCTGTTAATGAGCGAGTTCCGCGTTCGTCAGTAGGTTGTATTGGAATAACTCCAGAGTCGCCAATTCCAGATATTACAGAGTAGTACCGTCGAATATCCCAATCAAAAGGTCCAGTGAGTTTCTTACAAGAATAGCGTATGTTAGCCCTGGCTACAGCAACTCTGTTGCAACCAAATAGCTTCGGGGAATGCCTATACAATGTCATAAAAACCCCAACTGTTGGACTGTGGTCAATCAATCAATTTCATCGGCTTCTGTCGCCCAGTTCTATCATGAAATTTAATAGCGCGGCTGAAACACCGTCAACCAACGATATCAGATCTAAGCCATGAGGCCAGAGTGAAATAGACAGCATAACATTAAGACGATACCATAGTAGCACAGTAATCGGTGAATTATCTTGAATTTTGTATTTATCTAGCATTAAGACGGTCAAGACCGTTCCTGTCATAAATTGAGTGGTTAGTTTGTGTTCATATCTAATTGAGAGAGATTTAGGATCAGCCAGTAACCATTTAATTGTCATTAGCAACACCGAGACTCAGCTTCTTCAGCAGTAGCATGACTGCTACAAGTATCAGCACCAAAGAAAAAGTACCCTAAAAGACCACCAATCAGAATACAAAAGAAGAAGTAGCCATTGTAGTACATGATCAACAGCATGACAATATAGGCCACTCCAAGGTCAACAGCATGAAGACATGCTCGAATTAGTTGTTCGGTAACAGTGGGGTTAACCAGATCAGAACCAGGTGTTTCTGAAGTTGAGAGTAGTGCTTTGCCAGGGAGTAAAGACAAAAGTCCTTGTGGCTGCGCGAATATAGTTCTAGGATTGGCACTTGATGACGAAACCTTACCTCCAGACGAAGAACCGCCTCCCGACGAAGACTCGGTGTCTATAGCAGAGGATGCTCCAAGTCTTTCGGTTCGTTCACGGCGACTTCGAATAACATAACGGTCATACTCACGCTGGGCTCGACGAAGAAATTCCCACGCCATCACCAATACAATGATCCCAATACAAGATCCGGCAAACATGCCAGATGAGGTGATTCTCCATGATTCAGCCAGAAAGCAGGCATCGATGGTGTACCAATTCCAATACATTTTCATTTTGCAAGCACTAGTCATATCCATTGATGATCCGGTGGCAGTTGCCGAGGCCATCGCCATACTGGTCGAAGTCGCTCCTGACATGTCCATTGTGGCACAAATATATCAACACAGAACAATGCTAGGGTACAGATATCTCAAGTACAAGGTTGTACTAATCAAGCTCCAGACTATGAAATGAATATGATTATCAGATTAGCAGTTCAAGGTCATTATATGCTAGAAAAGAACTCATCTGGGAGCATATTTCTTCCTGAGCTGAAATTTGCTCGTCTAACCTTAGTCTGCAGGAGCACCGGGGGAAAACCTGCCTATTTCGGGGCGATCTTTATGGAGCAAATTATCGTCAAAAACACCATCGCTACGCGGTAGGAGACACTAGTGGACGGTTGGTTACAGGACAGGCTTTGCACAGGCAAAGAGAATCCACAGAGCAGATCAGGTAGTAACTGGATTAATCTAATATCATCCTAGTCTGCATTGTGGATTCAGTTTGCCTATGGAAACCCACTCTGTCTCTTTGCGCGAGACAGAGCCATATAGATTGTCATTGAGCATTTTACAATTCGAATGAAGCTGACAAGGATAGTATATGTGCATTATTTTCTCAGCTGATCCAATAAACAACTCGTTTCAATAGATTGAACTAGCTGAGCAAAATTGCTCGGGAAGTTTACTACAATTCTAAAGAGCAGTTTATGTTCTTTGACAGTCACCCCTTTAAAATAGCGTGACAGCAATCTCGGACTTGAACACAGTATTGAGGTTGTGTGGGCTTGTAGTGAAACGACAATGGTTTTAAACTTGAGACTGTGGTTGACCGCCTCACTACAGTGTTAAAAAGGTTCCAGCTAATATCTCAATCTTCAGGATTCAGGGACCCAATATAATAGGGGGTCTGATGCGCAGGGGAAGTCCTAGATTCGCTATAGCCGCCTTTTAGTCCTTGGATACCTAGTTGCCTACAAGCAGAAGCCTACAAGCACTAGGGCCAAGCCGCAGAAGCCTACAATCATTAGGGCCAAGCCAAAGTATGAGCCAAGACAAACTATGGGCCAAGCCAAAGTATGGGCTAAGACAGACTATGGGCCAAGACAAACCATGACTGCCAAGCCGAGTTGTAATCATGGAACCATAATATTGTGCGCCAATAACCCAGTCACTGAGTCCCTCTTTGTGCGCAGCTCTGGCCTGTACACCTACTATGAAACTCCCAGTTCAATCCACCTTCCTAAATCCTCTTCCGCAGGTCAGCAGCCTGAGCGCCACGGGTACGTCATATAGGACAGCTGATCGAACCGCCCCTAACGCGCAGAGGTGGGTCCTCAATTGATGTAGCCTCTTAACCAGCTTACAGCTTAGCCATCTCTTGTGCGGTCTTCGTACTGATTCTCATCGTATCGGTTCTGTTCTTCGTACTGCTTCTATTCGTATCGGTTCTGTCTGGCCGCCCTCTCCCCCCCGCCATTGTTCCCAGTTGGTGTACGCTAGTTAACTACCGCACTCAACTTCATTTCCCAGGCTGAGATCGTCCTTGCTATACGTAATAATGTGGGCCTCGTTAGGCACAGATCACTCATCGGTCTAGGACCCCAAACGTTTTGCAAATCGCCCTTTCCAATACCCATTCTATCCATCTTTTTGAGCCCCTCTGTTGCGCTCACCGCGGCAGTCTGCTGTCTTCCTTCGGTCCTACTGGCAACGGTCTCGGCAAGCCCCTCTTTATTGCTTGGGGGTCTTCACATCATTGAGGCGGTGCTCCCCCGAGCCACGGCAGGGCATGAACATTCCCGCTACCAGAACAAGGATGATCGGATAAACAAAAGGGGGAGGTTAGTTATATTTAGTGCTGAATTGACAGGGCAAATTTGACAGGAAATAGTTAAGGTCAGGGAGAAAATTCAGGACGTCAGGAGTTAATACGTTCAGTCAATACCATTGTTAGAGAAAAGTTTGGTAGTAGTTCATTGTCGTTGAGGGGATTTTTCTTAATTACGTAACCTCAGCTTGATTGTTGAGCCGACTTAAACTTGTTTTCGAACTGTGGGCATTTGGCATTTTCACCCAACCGAAAATTTCTCTTGCGGTTTGGACTGTTTAGATCTTAAACAGATATCTGTACCGGTTTACCATTAGATTCTTCCAAACCTTAATAACAAAATGTTGGCATCCATAGGACTGGCTCTAACAGCCCTGGCAGCCACCACCTCTCTGGCTGATCAAGTGCCTGGCATTGTCCAATTTGATATCAGTGGTAATCGGCCTACTAGTATTCATATGGACCGCGCTGCGGCCTTAAGAGCTAGGGACTCTTCTAGCACTCCCTCGGTGACGCTAAATAATGAACAGCTGATGTATTCGCTGAATGTGTCGATTGGCACTCCAGGACAGGAGATGATTCTTCAACTTGATACTGGGTCTAGTGACTTGTGGGTGATTTCGTCCAACAATCCATATTGTGCCAGTACTGAGAGAGAACTTGAGGAAGCAGAGGCCGGTGAAGGCTACATTGATTGTAAGGCTCTGGGAACATTCAATTCTAACAAGTCATCATCTTTTCACTGGAATCATAGCGATTTTTATATTAATTATGCGGATTATACGTTTGCTAAAGGTGAGTGGGGATATGATAAAGTTAGTTTTGGTAGTGTCGATATATCTTCTGCATCATTTGCAGTAGGACTGGAAACCAATTCAACAAATGCGGTGTTCGGGATTGGTTTACCATCTCAGGAATCCACTGTTACCACTTCTAAGAAAGAATATGTTAATGTTCCTCAGCTTATGGCTGAAGAGGGATTGATCAATTCTTGGACCTATTCTCTATATTTGAACGACATCGATGCAGCTACTGGTTCGCTTCTATTTGGCGGAGTGGATCATGATAAGTATAGTGGTACCTTGCAATTGTTGCCGTTTGTTAGCACCAGTGGATCCGGCACTCCTCAGTCATTTGCTATCATGCTATCTTCGATTTCTGCTTCCACTAAGGATGATGGAAGCAACTCAGCAACATTGATGGAGGGCAATATTCCTGTGGTATTGGATAGCGGAACTTCTTATACTGTGCTACCCACTGACGTGGTCGAAGCAATTGGAAATGCTCTGAATGCTGATTTCTCGGAAGAAATTGGGTATTATCTCCAGTCTTGTGACCTATCTGGTTCTTTGGTGTTTTCGTTCAATGGGTTGGATTTTGATATTAAACTGTCAGAATTCCTAGTACCGTTGGTTAGTGATGAAGGGTCTGGATCAAGCAGCTCTCAAACCGCTACCTTCTCAGACGGGACTCCTGCTTGTGCCTTAGCGTTGCAAGCTTCAGACGAATTTTTCATCCTTGGTGATAACTTCCTTCGATCGCTCTATGTTGTGTATGATCTTAAGAACCTACAAGCAGCACTGGCTTCCACAAAATTCAACCAGACTTCTTCTAATATTGAATCCATTGGATCGGATGGAATCCCCTCAGCATCTACTGCCAAGGGATACTCTTCTACTAGCTCGGCTACTATAAGTGTCAACTCGAACCCTGGACTCAGCTTCAGTTCGGTTACCGCTACTGAGTTGAAGGAAGGTGGTGACGCTACTGAACTCGGTAATCCTATTACTGGGACGGTTGGACCTGATGAAACTAACACTGCCGCTGCCACTGCTAGCGGTTCATCCGGTTCCTCAGGATCCTCAGGATCCTCAGGTTCATCCGGCTCATCCGGCTCATCTAGTTCATCAGGCACATCGTCAAAATCTTCGAGTGCTTCCTTGGCCACTCCACTTTTGACTCTAGTAATTGGCCTCACGGTTGCATTTGCAATCCTTGTTTAATCTTATCTCAAATACCGCGAAGGACTTGTCGACTTCAGACATGAGCGCATAAATATACCGATGGTTATTGCCTCGACAGTACTACGTGCATCTTCCGCATTTCAAACTCTTTTTGCCATATGCTTGTATCATATGTAGAGGGGTGTGTAATTTTTCATTGATTGACGTTCGTGAGAGACAACCGTTGATTGACTGAGTGATGTATCTGGAGTTGCAAATAGACAAGTCTATAGAATGTTTTATATTTAAGTATCCTGTAGAGTAACAAATGTTTATATTACGGTATCCTCTACACTACCAGATTCTGGGTTAAATTCAAGCACTAAGCTGTCGTCAACAATTTGATAAGCTTGCTCCGTCGCTCGTCGGCCCTACCGGCGAGATGTGTGTACTGTTGTCTCATGGTGCTCAATACATCGTCAACATACACTGATATATGATCAACTAATGACATCAAAAGAACGGAATAACATTGCAATATAACTGGAAGATAACGGCAGCTTATAAAATTACCCCCTCACAATCCCCTCACAATGTCCCCTCAACTATACCTCGTGTTATACCGGTGCGGGGGCAGATCTGGGGTTGATGAAGGAAGGCGGTCAGTCCGAAGAGAGACCCGATAAGCGACGAATATCAAACCATATATATAAGGTGTAGGGAGGAGAGGAGGGAACTTCAGGTGTTAAGAGCAATCGAACGAGTAAAATATGACGCAATCAGAGTCTATTCCTAAAATTCAGAAAGCTGTGACAATTGAGAAGGTAGGTAGCGTTGTAGGGATGCTAAGTAAGTGGGTATTAACATGTTTAGTTTGGATCAGAGTTCCAGGTAAAGGTGGTGAATGATCACCCTGTACCACAACCTGGGCCCGGTCAAATTCTTGTACGGTTGGATTACTCTGGCGTTTGCCACTCTGACCTATCTTATATAACTAGGCACTTAGATATTCCACCGGAAATTAAGATTGGTGGTCATGAGGGGTCTGGACATATCGTCAAGCATGGATCTGGTGTTGACACTAATATTTACCCCGTTGGTACTCGAGTAGGAGTACCATTAAACTCCAATGCGTGCCGAGACTGCGAAAATTGTGAGATTGATGAGGCGTACTGCAAGAACCAACAGATGTATGGGTTCACGAGAGATGGAACCTGGCAGCAGTATGTGATTGTGAATTCTACCTTTGTAATTCCTCTCCCCGAACATGTTGAATCCTCTACTGTTGGCCCAATTCTCTGTGGAGGTGTCACTGTGTATAAGGCACTAAAAAAGTCTAATGCCAAAGCCGGCGATTGGGTTGTATTCACTGGAGCAGGCGGTGGATTGGGTTCATTTGGGATCCAATACGCTAAGGCAATGGGTCTCCGAGTGATTGCGATTGACACTGGTGAAGAGAAAGAGGCTCTTTGCAAGTCATTGGGTGCAGAGGTATTTGTGGATTTTGCAAAGGACAATGTTGTGGATACAATTAACAAAGCAACGGATGGTGGTGCGCATGTTTCTATCATGCTTGCGCCAGTAATCCCAGTATACAACTCTGCACCTGCTTACACTCGGAATCATGGAACTATTATGTTTGTTGCCCTACCAAAAGCCGACTTGAAGGTGGAGGTTTTACCAGCAGCCGTCATCTATAAAGGGTTAAAAATCATAGGCAGTTTTGTAGGAACACGATCCGATCTTCGGGCATCCTTGGATTTTGCTCATCGTGGATTGATTAAACCTGCGGTCAAAGTACACCCAATTGACGATATTCAGAGTATCTTGACTCAAATGCACAAGGGAGAGCTTGTTGGCCGAGCTGTGATAGATCTGAGATGAGTAGTGTGGAAGGCATCTGAAATAGTGTTATAGGGACCCATGAAACAAATATTTTAGCAAACATATTAAAACAACTATTACATTTAAACATTGAGATAACCTAACTGACACCAGATCTCATATCGTTCAAGCTAATGGTGTAACTCAACAGGAGGATCATTGCGCCTGGATGATAAAATGATCAAACACGTGATTATATTTTATGTATATATACTTCCAAGTATTCTAATAAGCAAATCTCGTCCTTTGTAGCTCAGTTGGTAGAGCGTTCGGCTTTTAAGCAGACGTTCATCTTAAGGTGACAAAGTCGACCGAAATGTCCAGGGTTCGAGCCCCTGCGGAGGAGATTTTTTTTTTTGGGCACTACACCAGCTCAACACGGCTGGTAACACATGATGCGACAGATTTACCGAGGGCTTATCTGAGCTAAGATTGTCCATACTCCAGCGAGGAGCGAAGGTAGTTGAACGCACTGAGTTTCGATTCCACGAATTCTCAGCAATGATACTAACCAAAAAATTTCAAACGGCCAACTCGGTTAGGGGGTCTTTACCCTCAGCTGCCGTATACTTTCGGGATCGAGCATTTTGGTTGCTATATTCTTGGGCGGAGATGGTTACTGATGTCACCTCATTCTGGAGAGAGAAGGTGCTAGTCTATTGGAGTTCACCGACAGAGGAAGCAGAACTTAGGAGGCAACTGGATACCGCTAAATCGTCTAGTGAATGGGAGGTAAGTACGGTCTGAGTGGTTCATATATCTGTGTTTGATTGCTAACGTCTATAGGAACTTAGTTACAAACTTGATTCGGTGCTTGGGAATGATATCTGGTAAGTGGCAACACAAACCTCATAGTTTAGGTTTTATTCAGCTTCTGATTGAAGCAATTGACTAACACACATAGGCGCCAAAACCCCGTGAGCAGGAAGTACGATTATAGGTTGATATCTGGCAGATTGAAAGATATTGTGGCAGCAAGAGAGGATCGTAATGTTGCATTATTGATGGACAGACTAAGATCGGGTCTAATTCGAAATATCGGCTCAATAGGGGCCACTCAATTGTATAACAGAGCATATTCAGGAACCAAGCTTTTAATCGAAGATTATATTAACACGGTCATTCAATGTTTGGAATATGTCGAAAAGGGCCCACTCCCCACCAATTCGTCGTCATTACCGAATGGGTCCGCTACAAAATTGAAGAAGGAGCGAACTCAGATAACTAACCAACAAAAGCTTGATTTCTTTTCTGACACCAGACAATCATTTGGCAGTACAGCGTTAGTGCTTCATGGCGGATCACTATTTGGACTGTGCCATATAGGGATGGTCAAATCTTTATTTTCCCAGGGATTGCTTCCCCAAATCATCTCTGGCTCGACAGTAGGAGCATTGGTAGCAGGTTTGGTGTGTAGCTGTCCCGATGAAGAGCTTATGGCAACTCTGGATAGTATATCATCCGAGATGACTCCTCTTAAATCAGATTACACTGATATTAAGTACCAGAGCGTTGCAGAAGGCGTACTTTCTTCTATGTGTCCTCCAGAGATCATTATTTTTGAACAGTACATTCGCGAAAAACTTGGGGATTTGACATTTGAGGAGGCCTACAGCAGGACTGGGCGTATCTTGAACATTCCCGTAACTCCGCGAACACAACCACCACAAGTTTCTTCGCCAGTTCCTACGTTATTGAACTATCTAACTTCCCCCAATGTCGTGATCTGGTCGGCAGCAAGGTGCAGTATGGGAACCGGTATAACCCATAAGAAGGTCGATCTTTTAGTCAAAGACGCCAGTGGGAACCTCAAACTTTATCACCAGCAGCTTAATCCTGCCGACATTCCTGAGATAGAATATACTCCAGCCAACCAAGCAATGTATGATGATGAAAGGAACGCTCCTCATAATCGGCTGTCTGAGCTGTTCAACGTTAATAATTACATTGTTTCGGTAGCGCGACCATATTTTGCACCAATTCTTCTGTCTGATTTCAAATACCGG
Organism: Blastobotrys americanus; assembly: GCA_003705795.3. Classification (NCBI taxonomy): domain Eukaryota; kingdom Fungi; phylum Ascomycota; class Dipodascomycetes; order Dipodascales; family Trichomonascaceae; genus Blastobotrys; species Blastobotrys americanus. The sequence goes on along the minus strand of PPJN03000004.1, from coordinate 100,268 downwards.
GGGGCAAGAAGCTTCAAGACTCGATTTTTGAAGCTGTTTCGACTGGAGCTTCAGTACAGGATGATGCAGTTATCAAAATTAGGGCTAGTGCCAATGATGATCCAGCAGTGGTTCATTGATGGTAACATTCCGAGTGGATTCCAGGTTACGGTTGTGCCTGAATTACCGTCTCTGGTCCATGATTTTGGGAAACTTTTTGACACCCATAACATCAAGGAGAAAGTTGATTATTGGATCATTGTAGGCGAGCGAAGTGTATGGCCTGTGATCAACATCATTTGGGCAAGGTGTGCGATCGAATTTGTGTTGGATGATTTGTATCAAAACCGCCGGCGAGAACAAAACTATGGTGTTGATTCATAGGTTTGCTACATTTCAAACAACTAATGAACTCACGAGCTATTATTTTCTTCGGAAGCCCTAGCGATAGAAGATTCGCACCGAGTCTGACGATAGGAAGTATAAATATTCAGATTCATTCACATCATCATCAATAATATTAGTTGTCTTACCTCCTCTGGACACTCTCAGTATCCCAGTAACATCACTGGCTCGCCCAGTAGAGAATGGTCTGAGACTGATGATTATACCAGCCTGATAGGTAAGCTGGGAAAGCAATGCAGTTTGTTCGGCGGCCAAAGGCGAACTGAAAAGACCGGGAGCATCCTCTGATACAATATCTGCGCTAAGACAGACAACTGTTGTATCCGAAAGACGCTGGACATTGGATATAAGTGATCGAGAGAGCTCCAATCCACCATAGATGCCGTTAAGTAGAACTTCTGGATATACAAGAATCACACTAAGCTTAGTTCCATCTTCACCGTCTGAATTTTGTGAACGTATTCTATTTGCCTCTGATCTAATTGATTCCACAACCTTAGTTAGTGATATTGTCGCAAATTGTCCTTTTACTATAGGGAACAGCTTGTCAGACAAATCAAGAACAGTCACTGAGCTAGCGGGACCATTGGTATCGATACCGGCTCGTTTGAAAGATTTGGTATGTAAACCAACAGTGCTCTTAAATGTCACTAGTAAGACCTTTTCTCTTGATCTTTTGCCCTGAGAGATCGCAATTGAATCCGTCAGCCAAGCTGGAGATACTGAATTGGTATGATTTATTAGCACTAAGTTTCCATTATTCAGTGACAATCCTTCAGTTCCTTTCAAAAACCTCAGATCTTTAAATGCGATAGAAGCCATAACGATAGTATTACCAAGCCAACGAAGATCCTTTGACTCGATCCCGCATTAGCCTACAGTTACTCCGTATGTTCACAAAGATTCTCTCTTTGACAAGGTGGAGATGAAGTTTGAGTGAGCGCGCGGCGTTAAGAAATATTTGCAAAAAAAAAAAAAAAAAAAAAAAAAAATATTCGTTAGAAACTCCAATCAGAAAAAATTCTGTTTGAACCACTAACGTTCTCGAACCACTGTCTGCCTCATAAACTGAACGGATCATAATGTCGTTGCCTTTATTGCCCGAGGATTGGAATGCGCCAGAATCGTTTGTTGCACATTCCGCCTTCTCAGCACCTGCCAAACGAGCTGTCGAAGCAGTAGGACCAAGCTTCCTTGCTCACGCTCGACGAACGCTCCGAGGAAGAACCTGGTCTGAGGATGAAAAAATTCAGGCTGAAAAGAATGTGCGTCAGGTTGAAACTGATCCCAATGAGGCTCTAGTCGAAGACGAGCCCGAGGATCCAGAATTACTGAAATTAGATCCCAAGCAGTGGAAAGATCAGGATCATTACCAAGTGCTGGGACTTTCTAAGTATCGATTCCGAGCAACTGAAGAGCAGATCCGAATTGCTCATCGTCGAAAGGTGTTGAAGCACCATCCTGACAAGAAGGCAGCTCAGGGAGCTGTTGATCAAGATGGCTTGTTCAAATGTATTCAAAAGGCATTCGAATTGCTGCTTGACCCGGTTCGACGACGTCAGTTTGACTCAGTCGACCGCAAAGCCGACGTTAAGCCACCAAAGAAGGGTAAGACCACTGACTTTATCGCTCAGTGGGGACCCGTATTTGAAGCCGAGAGCCGATTCTCTAATAAGACTCCCGTTCCTCAATTAGGAACCATGGATTCTCCTAAAAAGGAAGTGGACGCATTCTATTCGTTCTGGTACAACTTCGATTCTTGGAGATCATTTGAGTACCTTGACGAGGATGTGCCCGATGATACTTCTAATAGAGATAACAAGCGATATATTGAAAAGAAGAACCGAGCTGCTCGTACTAAGCATAAGACTGATGACACTGCCCGTCTACGAAAGCTTGTGGATGACGCTTTAGCCACTGATCCTCGAATCAAGTTGTTCCGCGAGGCCGAAAAGAAGGAGAAGGAGCAGAAGAAGTGGGAGCGAGAAGCTGGAGCCAGAGAAGCAGCCGAAGCTGCCAAGAAGGCCAAAGAGGAAGACGAGCGCCAGAAGGCTGAGAAGGAAGCTGCTGACAAGGTTGCCAAAGAATCAGCCAAGCGAAACAAAGAAGCTGCCAAGAGTGCAAAGAAGAAGAGCAAGCGTACTATCAGATCAAGTGTTAAGGACGTAAATTACTTTGCTGCCGCTGGAGAGACTGCTTCTGCCTCCCAAGTCGATTCTGTATTGTCTGATGTCGATGCGATCATTGACAAGCTGGATGATCTTCAATTGTCTGAGGTGGCTGAACAATTGACCGGGGTAACTGATGGTGAAAAGGTCAAGGATGTCTTGTCATCGGTAAGCTCCAAGCTGTCCACTGATGGCAAGCTTTCGAATCTTCGATATTTCAAATAAGTTAGAATTAGATTTTCATTATAGACATCAAGTGTAGCTTAGAACGCGCTTAAGCTCCAATGTTTCAGTTGGCATTAGTTCACGGATTGTATATTGTTAAGCATGAAGATACAAATATCTACTTAGCAATGGCGATATATAATCTACCTCACCGCTTCACCACTTCACCACCCACTCCTGGTTCACTGACATCGGCTGGCTTACTACTCGAGCTGATGTGATGCGGCAGAAACTATATATAATACGCGACCTTCGAAAAGTTGAAATATCAACATGCCGTAGTGGCGCTTCAGCTGTTTGATGTGGGCTTCGTGAAATCAAACATCCAAATACTCAAGTATAAGATCAGTTAGTGAAGACAATGTCCCCTTCCAAAAATGAAGGACCAGTCTACGCACAAGACAATGTTGCATATAACTATCTAATCATTATAGATGCAGGATCGTCCGGATCTAGAGTGCACGTATATCATTACCCACCGTCAAATGCCACTGAGAAGGCCTTCCCCGAGATATCTAAAGGAGGGAATAAATGGGTCAAGAAGATCAAGCCTGGGTTGTCGTCGTTTTCCAAGAATCCTAAAGATGCAGGTACAAAGCATATTAAACATCTGCTGAAATATGCCGAACAGATTGTACCAAAGTCACAACACTACCGAACTCCAATTTTTTTACATGGAACTGCGGGGATGCGATTATTGAGTAGTACTGAGTCTGATGCTATTATCAAGAATGTCTGCAATTATCTTGACAAGAACTCCAACTTTCTGATCGGTGATTGTGAAAGTCATGTTAATATAATTGATGGATCTACCGAGGGGATATTTGGCTGGCTCGCTATCAACTATCTCATTGGAAGTGTTGATGATCCAGGTGCTCATGATCATGGAAAGAACCACTCTACATATGGATTTCTGGAAATGGGTGGAGCTTCGACTCAGATAACATTTGTGCCCAATACCACACAACAAATATCCAACAAAGATAAGCTATCAACTGTACAGCTGATAAAAGCGAATGGTCAGGATGTAGTTAACTACAGCGTGTTCAGTAAGAGCTATTTAGGCAGTGGGATCAATGAGGCTCGGTCTAAATACCTGGAATCATTAGGTAATAACAAGAAAATCGAAGATCCCTGTGCCCCGAAAGGTTTTGAATATGAACTGGATGTGGAAGGACAGGACGATGGGAACCGTACCAGAAGCATCAACAGAAGCACTCCTAAACTGAAAGCGGTTGGAATGGGAAATTTCACTCAGTGCGTTGAAAAGGTTTCGCCACTAACCAAAGACATGATAGATCAAGGCAAGGAGCGTCCCGAATTCGACTTTGATGTAAATCATTTCGTAGGAGTAAGTGAGTATTGGGACACCACTAAGGGGTTCAAGATGGGAGGCGAATTCCAATATTCTGAGTTCAAGAACCGAGTACAGGATTATTGCAATCGTGATTGGAATAGCATTATAGGGGCCAAGAACAAGGAGTTTGATGGTCTCAATAAACAAGACTTGAGTCAACTATGCTTCAAAGCAAACTATATGCTGACAATCATTGACAATGCTTACCAATTTCCCATAAATGATAGCGGATCTACTTCTGAGGCCAGCAAGACTCCATCCAACCCAATGGCTGATTATCTAGGTGCGTTTCAGACCATTGAACATGTCAATGGAGTTGAATTTTCGTGGACGCTCGGACGAGCTCTGTTATATGCTTCTGGTGAAACTGCCTCTAGTTCCGACCAATTAGTAGGAATAAGCCAACCCGGCGAATCTGGCAAATTCGAGTATGGAGCTGAAGTGAACAAAAAGTATGTGAGACCAGAGTATCAGACCAATTCACGAAGCATTATCCCTCACAGCACTCAAGTCTGGGGTGCAATTGTCTTCTTAGGCATGTTGTTAGGCATGGTACTACTGTTGTTACGACGGGAGGGCCGTCACTATTATTGGACAAAAATGGCCTCACATCTTCCATTCAAGTCAGGATACCGAAATTTAGACAATGATACCAACCACTTAGACCACAATGATTATGAGTTAGGTGAAATTGACGACCCCGTCGACCATGAGTTCGATATCGACTCGGATGATGCATCTGATCGCGGTGCGGCTCCCCGAGGCCGAGAGACGGTTTAAGGTGAGACCGACGATTAAGAGTCAGCTGAAATTTCGGACTAAGTTGTGGGTTTATATTGTATTTGAGGCAGAACTAGGTATACTAGTATAACTATGGCGGAGAAGAAAAAGGTCAGTTAGCTCTAGTGCCTAAAAATTTTGAAGATTAGTTGTTCAGGTCAGGGTAATACTAACTTTTAGATTGATCCCTGGAAGTCGTTCGTCGCAGGAGGAACCGCTGGGGCCATAGAGGGTGTAGTGACTGTATGTATCTTGGTTATACCGCTTAAGTTAGTTTAAGCATTCTAACTATTTAGTATCCGTTTGAGTTTGCAAAGACTCGACTACAACTACTGGACAAATCATCGACTGTAAGTGTTAGATAGTATTGATTGAGACGTTGTAGGACGATTCGGTGCTAACCTCAAAGTCATCTCGAAATCCGCTGGTATTAATAGCCAATGTTGCAAAACAACAAGGAGTAGGTGCTTTATATACGGGATGTGGTGCATTCGTTGTAGGCAACACAATGAAAGCCTCTATTCGTTTCTTGGGATTTGATTCGATTAAGAAGGTTCTTGCAGACAAAGATGGCAAGCTTTCTAAGACTCGAGGAATGGTTGCTGGCCTAGGAGCTGGTATACTTGAATCTGTGGTGGCAGTGACACCTTTTGAAACGATCAAGACCGCAATGATTGACGACAAGCGTCTGCCGAATCCAAAGTACCAAGGTATCGTCAAAGGACCAGTCAAGCTATTTCAAGATAAAGGGATCAGTGGCATATACAGAGGAGTGGTGCCAGTAACCATGCGACAAGCTGCTAACCAATCAGTTCGCCTTGGCTCTTATAATGCGATGAAAACCTTCTTACAATCCAGGAAGCCCAACCCATCGGAGCCATTGTCTTCTGTGGAAACATTCGGCATTGGCGCTATCGCTGGAATCATCACTGTCTATACCACAATGCCTCTTGATACCGTTAAGACCCGCATGCAGAGTTTGGAAGCAAAACAGTTGTATACTGGTACTCTGAATTGCTTTGCGACAGTGTTTAAGAACGAAGGACTAGTCACGTTCTGGAAAGGAGCAACTCCACGATTAGGTCGACTGATCTTCAGCGGCGGCATTGTCTTTACTGTGTATGAGAAGGTGATTTCAATACTTTAAAATCATTGAATGAATGAATGTATGTACCTGTATGTATGATTAGAAGACAATTAATAAAAAGAAGAAAAAAAGGGCTGTCCGCTTATTCGAATAAATACTCATGAGCACCAATAGTAAGGTGGGAAATGACATTAGACATACAAGGTTGTTGAATTTCAAGCTCCTTTTTCCAAAACTTATGTAAAACACTTTGAGCATCGTCTCCAAGCGCTACACCATTTGCTCTGCGGAGGATGGCCGAGGAGGATCTGACTCCTCTACTCGAGAAGTTTGATCATCATTATCCATAGTATGGATAACAAATGCACCCGGGAATATATTAGAAACATCGGTTTCAGTATCCCCTTCGGTGGTAATGACCACCTCCTCCGAAGAAGATCTCATCAGTCCAGCCTGAGTTCTACGAACAAGGAAATAGTCGGTAAGAGCCTTAACCACAATGATTACTCCAAGAATGATCAAGGCTAAGGAGATCCAGTTTGTGGTCTGAGAAGACTCGAGTCCACTACCGGAACCAACATCAGAATTATCATGGCCCTGCGAAAAGGTTCCAACTACGGTCCCAGAAGTAGGCACATCAACATTATTTGGATCGGTAGGTTCGAATTCTGGAGGGAGAGTGGTAGGTTCAGGTGACTGGTTGTCAAGCCGAAGGTAATATCCACACTGAAGAAGGGTAAATCCCAATCCTGCTCGAGAACCTTGCTTTGCAGCGTGAGAAGTATGCAGAAGGTAAGTTAAAAAGAAGCCAACAAACTGGAATGCCGCAGATACCATCATATTCCAAATAAAGTTAATAGGACTTCCTACTGGTAGGCCATCAAGAAGCATCTCATCGCCACTACCTGGAGACATTATTGTAGTCTCCCAATAAGGAGGAGTAGCATCAGCGGCCGCTTCTTCATAGGATGGCGGCATCTCATCATTTGGTTTTTCAGACCCGTCGGGTTTTGCGGTGAGATTCGCAAACACACCATCATTATTGTTCACAAATGAAGCCGAAGTAGCACCAGCACTGAACGTATTGAATAAGTGTCTGAATCGAGCTCCCCTACCTGTAGAGGTTGATGGAGGAGATGCTGAGTTATTCTGTGCGGAGCCTACTAGTCCAGCACTATCGCTGGACTGCTGGTTATGTGGGCTACGATAGTCATCCAAACTGTCTTCAACAGGCTCGGTTCTAGAGTTATTATCTCGAATCATTTCGTATGCACCATTACCCAACCTATGATTAATTTGTCGGTCATCCTCGTCTTCTGAATCACCGGATTCAAAAGCATCGTTGACATCGTCAACAGGGTCCAACCTAGAGTAACTCATGTTATCTGATGACAGTTAAGATTGTGATGACAGTAAATACGCCCAATATGCCAACTTTCCAATCAAGAGAATGCAAAAGCTTTCAGGAAATGCCCTGAAAAAAAAGGTCTATATATGCGAATCACCAGTAGCCTTCAAATTAACTTGCTGGCTCCTACTAACTCTCCAACCCTTGTCTCTGACGGCCGAACAACTATTCGCCCCTCTTGCAGTACTGATGTTTGCTTAGCCAGCTCGGGGGTAGATAAAACACCCGCAACCTGGAGGGAGGCGCAAGCACGGCAGTGCATTCTAGAAATACGATTTCAAAAATATCAGCTCAGGCATGCGGCAGAAACTGGAACGATGCTGGTGACTGAGATGGTGGGGAATACTACTGAACATATGATAGTTCGAGATTAAGACGAGGACAGCATTATGATTTGTAGGTGGACGGTACAATGTCTGAAGAACCGTCAAACTGAGGTGCACCCAAGGAAATTTTATAAGCTGGCTTAAAGGCTCTGGTTTAAAGGAAATTAGGAGTATGTCATCAACGGAATGAATGGAAAGCCGAGTACGTCACAGCCGGCAGTGGGTGGAAATTAAGAGTACGTCACAGTAGGAGTCAATAGCCAGTCGAGAACTTCAGACTCAGAGTGAAGATCATTGATGGCATTTTTACCTACATGAGTCCGTGACTGAGCATGGATTAGTCTGTAGCTTATTTACTCACATTACTCCCGATATGGAGCACATGTCCAATTTTTTACCCCATATTGATCCGCACCTCTATTGTATTACATTCCTTCCCCCCTCAGACGCGTGATATGTTGTATCACACCTCAATTGATACTATTTACAACACGGGCGGTCATAATCCTGATAGAAGTCGTTCTTAATGGATCATGATTACAATTGCCCATTGCAAATACCTGATGCATGTTCCTTTAGACCGACGGACGTCTCTTTTCTTCATTTCACGGCCTTTCAATCTACTACCTATAGTCGCCCCCTCCCCCCTCCAGACGCGCGCCAGGACCGATCTTGGTGACATCATCACCTGCAGATCTCAACATCTAAAGGTATCATCGATAAGGATAACTTAAGGATCTTTAAGCGACGTAAGAAAGGTAATTTGCTCATGAGAAAGGTGCAAAAACTTGACATTGCCCTGAACTTATCTGAGCTATATATTTTTCTAGCTCAGATTTCTATCTTAAACGCACATCAGTTCACCGCCACGGGCCTCCCCCCATTTTTTTTTTTTTTATTACTACAACCTTGCTGGTCCCGTACCGGACTAATTATTTACTGCTGAGAGCACTAGTCGCGTGTCTTGAGATACACTAATAGAATAGTATAGAGCTTGTCAAAGCTAAGGAGAGATGGTATTTCGTCTAGGTATATTACAACCAGAGGACTATTATGATGAGGTCACTGGCACAGTGATGATGATGTCGGATCAGTCCGGTGATGATGGTGCCAAACAGGATGGGCTGAAACGGACAAAAGATGGAGTGGTACTTAATCCCCAACCTCAAAGCGATCCGAATGATCCATTGAACTGGCCTGTTTGGAGACGAGACCTTGCTTTGGCCGCAATAGGATTCCATTCCTTCATGATTGGTGGCCAGACAGCAGTTTTGGCTGCCGCTTTCACTTCAATGGCTGATCAGTTCCACATCTCTCAGTCTAAGTTGGCATATCTAGTAGGAGCATACATGTTGTGCTTAGGAGCAGGGTCAGTCTTTTTCGCCCCTACTGCTGTGTTATATGGCAAGAGATTGGTATATTTGATTTCATTGGTAGTATGGATTATCGGCGCAATAATCGCAGGAGTATCCAAGTCATTTGCTTTATTGTTAGTAGCCAGAATCATTATGGGATTCGGAGGGTCGCCATACGAAGCACTACCTTCATCATCTATCGCAGAGATATACTTCCTCCATGAACGAGCCTATAGACTGGGAATCTATACTCTATTGCTGCTTGGTGGCAAAAACTTGGTGCCCATGATTGCCGCCTTCGTTATATCTTCACTAGGCTGGAATTGGCTCTTTTGGATCGAAGCCATGGTGGTTGGAGTGAACCTCATCCTGACATTCTTTTTCGTGCCAGAAACCTTCTTTGTGAGACCGGCGGTACCGAAAGATAAACTATCCATTCGAGAGACTGAGCTGGCCAGGCGAATCAAGTCAAAAGCCCTTGAGGAATCCAGCAGCGGATATGATTCTACTCAGAATGAAGACTCAATGGCAACTATAGAACCGCAATCCGGCGACGAAGACGCCCAAAATGTGCAAGATGTACCGGCTCAAGATCCAAAAGACCCCGACACTGTTACAGAACCAACCCAACCTCGTCACACCACGTTTCTGGAGCCTGAGCCTGAGCCTGGAGTAGCAACACCAATTCGAGAACGCCCCTTGTTGGTCTCTAGAGGAGCAAGTAAAGCTTCGGTTTCTTCAGTCAATGCCCTTTATTTGCGTCACACTCTCCCTGCAGTTGATGAGATCCGTTCAAAAACATACATGGAAACCCTTCGTATTTACTATGGCAGGCTTTCTAAAGATAAGTGGTGGATGGTTTCCCTTCGCCCTTTTGTATTATTCGCATATCCCTCGGTTTTGTTTGCGACACTTATTTATGCATTCAGTGTCGTATGGCTCATTGTGATTTCTGAGGTAATCTCTGCCATGTTCACTCCGGCGCCATACAACTTTCCTGCAACATCTGTAGGTCTACTCTATGTGGCTACTTTTCTGGGTGGTTCTGTTGGTTCAGCAGTTGGAGGGCGCCTTTCCGACATTATTGTTCGTAAGATGTGTCGCTGGAATAATGGAACCTATGAGCCGGAGTTTAGAATCTTGATGGTGATCCCAGTTTTGTTCACTGTTACCATTGGGATGATGGGGTTTGGTTGGTCAACGTTTGAAAAAGACTTATGGATTGTTCCTGCTATTTTCTTGGCTATTCAAGGGTTTGGGTGCTCTCTGGGATCCACCATTGCTATAACCTACGTGGTTGATTGTTACAAGATGTTTGCATCTGAATCTTTGGTCACACTAAATCTAACCAAGAATGTCCTAGGGTTCCTGTTTTCGCTTTTTGTTCCAGAGTTTCGAGATCGAGTAGGAGCAAAGACAACATTTGTGGTCTTTGGCTCTATTGAAATCTTTCTTTGCCTTCTAGGTATTCCAATGTATATTTTTGGAAAAAAGGCTAGGTTCTGGACGGATAACGTGAACATGATGAGAGCATTATATGTTGATGATAATGATGATGATGATGAGAAGAAATAGGGGGTCGTACTCTAAAGTATTTATAAGATGCGGAAAGGCATATGCATTGGTATACTGGGATACTCAAACGATTTTTTGGTGTTTACGATCGAACAACACAAATTTGCATTGGGGCTAGTTCTTTCAGTATACTTGTAATTTTTAACACATTGAATTTAGCATTGAGTTCATTAAATGTATAATCCCAACAGAAAACATTGATTCATTCTTGCAGTATCAAGCACGCCACATATCTTGTGGTGGGATAATTCGTTAGTTACACAATCCAGGCTGGCCCTGAACCTACCGACAATCAACCTTGACTAAGATGGTGAAATCACTTTACCAATGACCTGACGACTTTGAATCATCCTCGACCTCCCACTGACCATTTAGGCCAACCTGAGATTCACTACTGGAATCACTATAGTCGTCCTGAAAGGCCGAAGGTAACGGTGCAGTCACAGGGTTATGTGGTTGCTTATGTTTCTTCACCGGTTCCTCATCACTGAATGATGCTCGGCGACGCTTGAGCATTGTCATATTCTCAGAAAGAATTCTCTTGCCCCATGAGGACGCTGCTGGATCACCAGTCTCGTCTCTGGCTTGCTTCAAGAAAGGGATTAGAGCAGTTCCGCCAGTACCCCTATTCTTCTTGCCACTAGCAGCTAGGCCCTCTCGCTTCGTCGATGGCTGATTCAGCTGAGCTGGACGTTTTCTCTGAGCTTCCCGAGCTTGCATAATGATATACCGAGTGACCACCTGAATGTGCTTATCCCGAAAAGCCCTCAACATCGCCAAACAAGCATCATATGAGAGGGTCAGAGCTGGCGTTCGAGATCCATTCTCAATCACATAATCTCGAATCTCGGAAACTTGCGATAATGCTTCAAGGAACCTTCTGTGAGGTCCCGGCATATACGACCTCATGTCGTATATGAAATTGTGTTGCTTTTTGGCCTTCTGGCCATCGGATTCTTCATTAGGCGAGTCCATAATCTGCTTATTGGGCCGTTCTCCGGTTGGATGGTGCTCAATATCTAGCAAGATATCAAGGGCTTGAATAAGAGATGACTGAGCATTGGAACCACCAGATATCTGTCTATATTCCTTTTCGTCTCCATATCGTACTCCGTTTGGCAGACCAGCGTCTGCCATATTACGCCAACCAGCTAAGTAAGGACGGATCCTGAAATAGAATGTATGGGGATCACACATGTCAAACATTCGTGCAAGCGAACCGTTTATGGCATCGATAGACTCTGCGAGTTTCTGAAGACAGCTCACCACAGTTTGATCATCATTCTTTCGACAAGCGTGGATTGCTTCCAAGCCTGTTGCGAGACAAGGTGCTCCCTGACGTTCAATCGCGGTCGACACTAAGTAGAACCAGCTCTCGTCTATTGAACCGGTGAAAGTATTCAATGTCGCCAAATTATCCAGGCTCCATTCTTCAGGATCGGTTGGAACGATGGTTCGGAAGTTCCATAAGCATACACCAGCGTAGGTTACAATCGCTGGTAGTTCAAGTCTGTCACACACCACTAACCAAGGATCGGATATTTGCTTGGGCAAGTGATCTAATGGAGTATCGCCTCCCCAAACGTAACCATGGGCCAAGAACCCGAGAATGACACAGGCTCGTCTGAACTCTGGAATGGTTTTCAGGTTATTAGTTGATAGAACCGGCATAGAGTCAACAAGATCCCTTAACCTCCGAGTGAGAATAAGAGCAGGAAGATTGTCGGCTAGGTTCTCCCATGGCGCATAGTATGGGTCAGTTAACTTGCTGATTGGAACTTCCTCCGGTAAAAATCCAGTCTTAGGAGAGACATCAAAATCCTCCAATGCCGGGATCTCAGCTCTCATGTTGGGATTTCGCTCGGGAATAAAACACTACAAGCTACTTTGGAGCCACAACTGACAACGTTAGATGACTAGGTCGAACAACTGATTATAACACCTTTACGAGTTTCTTGACAACTCCAACCTTCGTTATAATGGTACTCCTTACTCACTTCGTACTGTCTTCCGGCAGATGCGGAGTTTTAAGGGTCACCACCGTATTTCAACCCACCAGCTGAATAATGATTTTCATTAGATTAGTCAGATAAGCCCAACGGTGACAGTGAGAGAATTTGTGGTGGGATACCCTTTTCCCAAAGGCCAAGCGTAAGCTCATGCGTAGCGACGACGCAGTTGGGGAGAAAGGAGGCAGTGGGATTGAACATGAACTTGTGACCGATTTTGATGAATGCTCTCACAAAATAATGTGGCTTCTTCTTCGCCTAGACCCATGGCTGCCCCTCTATTCTTCAAGCTGAGAAACCAGTGTTCATCGTTAGTCAGACTACCCCGATATCGGAGATGACTGAGTAACCGCCAGCGGTCTCATCTCTCTACCCCACGGCTAGTGGTTGATCCCTTCCTGAAGTTGCAAGCGACCAAAGGCTCATCGAGGAATTAGGCTCTCGAAGCGAGATGAGGGGCGGCATTTAGCCGACAAGCAGGATGATCTGTAAAGAAATTTCTCAAGCACTGCTTGCATTTGTGTAAACCAGAGGTTAAGACGACAAATAAGCTCGGTGACTACGTAAAAAAAACCTGGTCTAAAAGAAAAACCATACTATACTCTGCCGTGGTTGCGTATAATATCTGGGTAAAGCCTAATTGGGCAGGCGCTAGACTCTTAAGAAAGAGTTTTTCTTTGCTGGTTGCAGACGATTTTTAGCACAAACTATAGAAGGCGATTGACCAGGTAAATATACAAATACCGAGAGTTTAAGACGGATATATATAGCAGATATGGTATCAGGAGGAATTTTCAGGGCTCTTAAAGGTCCTGAAAAATCTGAAAAAACACAGCAGCTTGATCCCAATAGTGACAATGCTGAGAAGACACAGAATTTGAATGCTCCAGAGTATATCCAGACCAGAAGTGAAATGATTCCTCTAGAAACATTTCTTAGATATGCTGATATGGAAAGAGAATTGGAAGAATATGAGTATAGCCAACGCAAAGGACGAACCGTTGACACCAATGAACAACGGGTAGATTTCTTAGAGAAGAATCTTGGCCTGAGCAATGAATTGGCCACTGCGAATCGAGCATTAAAATCTGCGACTTGGTTCAATATCTTCACATTGATTACCACAGATATTATTGGACCACAAAAGGCCCCGTGGGCGTTTTCCCAACTTGGGTATGCTCCTGGAACCATAATTTATGTGGTTTTTGGTGCTATTGCTACTTACACTGGATGGCAATTATCCAGGATGTTTTTGCAACTTTCGTCAACTAGATTCCCTCTAGGAAACTTCAGTGAATTACCTGCGCGAGTGTTCGGTGGTAGTGTTGGCCGATTGTTGCGACATATGATGGATATCATGCAAACATTGCAATTCATTTTCCTTCTATCTGGGTTGATTCTCCAGAATGGGCAAGCTCTTTCGCAGATGGCTAAAGGAAGTACCTGCTTCAGTGGACTAATGCTTGCATTTGCCGGAGCAGGCATCATTGTCAACCAAATACGCAGTCTGAAGAACTTATCAAAGCTTACCTTTTTCAACGTGTTCATTAATCTTCTAGTGCTTTTTGTTACCATGGGTGTTGTTGTCACTCCCTGCCTAATTTCCAGGCTGCATACGCTAACAATGGAGTGTCTGGCACAAAGGTCATCACCGCGGCGTTTGTTGAAAACTCCATGTCCCGAAAGTTTGTTGGAGCGATGAATATCTATGCGTATGGTGGAGCTATGCTGTTCATTGAATTTTGTGCTGAGATGCAACGTCCAAGGGATTTCTGGAAGTCGTTGGTTTGTGCCCAGTTCGTGATCGTGATTGTTTACCTAATATATGGCATCTTCATCTACTCATATCAGGGGCAATTCGCTATTAATCCCGCCAATCAAGGAATCTCATTGTACAGTTGGCAAACAGCAATGAACTCTCTGATTCTGTTCACACAATTTGTATCGGCAGCTATTTACTCCAATGTTGCTCTCAAAGTCATCTATAGGGTTGTGATTGAACGTATACTTCACGGGCCCCCTTTGGTGTCTCTGCAGGGTCGAATAATCTGGGTGGTCTCAGTGGTAGTATACTACATACTAGGCTTTGTTGTTGCCAGCGCAATTCCTCAGTTTAGTAATGTCACTGGCTTCTTTGCTGCTCTTCTGATGCTTCCATTTTCATATTTATTCCCCCCTTTGATGACGGCAGCTCTCAATATTCGCATTGATGGGTTCAAATCTGGCTACTCGAAAGTCAATCTGAAATCCCTAGATTGGTGGAACAAGGCAGTGAGACCCAAATGGTATTTAAAAGCTTTTGATATATGTCTGGCCCTAAGTACAATTGCATGTATGGGACTTGGATGTTGGTCTAGTATAGAGGCCATGATCCAAACGTTCCATCAAGCTGGAGCTGCCACTTCATTTGGATGTAAATCGCCTGTTTAAGCATAACGATGATTAAGAAGTAAGAATGATAGAATGATAGAATGAAAGAATAAAGCTGCCTATATCAGTTAGTAATAGAAGAAGAAGAAGAAGCGAGGCGGAAGAGTTGGAAATTAGTATTCGATGCAATTAAGCCTTCTAACTACTACAAAGTAAAGGCAGTGTCAGGTCCAGAGGTTCCAATAAGCTTATCGAGCTGTTGCTTGGGCGGGTTATTCAATAAGACGTGAAAGTGGTCTAACGCTCTAACCGATTGGAGGGCAGTCCAATTTTTGAACCAAAGAATATCCTTAGTAGACATTTCCAACCCATCCTCAAAAGTGGTTTTAACGTAGCCTTGGATCTGGGCTTTAGATTCAATCGTTAGATCTCCTTTAGGCTGTTGGGTAGGAATTTTGGCTCGAGACCATACCACCACATGAACAATTCCAGCTTCTACGCCATAAGGGAAATCATTATAGAGAATTTTGATGTCGCTTGAGTCTCCTAAAAACTTCTCATTAGCAGGAATGATTCTTCCCGACTGTGGATCTTGAGTCCAATGAAGACGCTCTTTAATGATAAAGGGAAGTACTCCACCATATTCCCGGTCAAACTTTTGTTTGCACTGAATATATACTAATAAGTCTGAGGGCTTACGCGATAGCCTGGATAGTTGATTCTCGTTTACAATTTCTTGAAGAGTTTCCCAACTGAAAGGTACAAAGCCATCGTCTCCCTTCTCAATGATAGAGCGGTCTCGGTCAGATATATTCTCAAGACCTGTCATTTTAACACCGGCTTGATCGGTAGATGATAATCTCCTTAACAATTTAGCGAATTTCTTCGCTCTTCAAACACCTCTGTTAGTTGTGGTCTGAAAACCCAAGTTCACCTTCAGTCGTCGTCGCGTAGGAATCTATCCTGACCACTTGGCCACTCCCTATCTGACAGCACCCAGTACATTTCCGGATCAACTTCTCGAGACAAGATTTAACGTTGCAGTGTGGCTGACAACGGAATGCTGCCACCCATGTGGGATATAAAAAGAAAAGCAGCATACATGCAAACCAAACATGAGGTTGAAGTAGAGATAATGAAGAGGAATAAGAGATCAATTGGCAATGCACAAGTATGAGTAGTCGTGAAATCTATTAATTTGGGTGATTGCCCGCAACTAGGAAGCTAACATTACATTTTACAAATCTATGAGGATGATTAGGATCGAGAGTGAGTTAACCATCAATTCACCAAATATCCTACAACATTGAATGGATCATCAAATCGCGCAAGTGCTTACTCTCCAACATGCCTTTCAGACTCCGGCTTCCACGAGCCCTCAAATTTATGCTTGACAAACGCCATGGGATGGTTTTCAGGTTCAGATCCCATAGTTCCCATACCAGGAGCAAATGAAGTAATAGGCAACACTAACACGTCTGATAGGGCCCTGGCAGCCTTAAGACCTGTGAAAGCCTTCCAATCCACCGTCTCATGGAGTCCAGATTTGAGCTTGTCATTAAAGTATGCAAAAACGGAGTCAGTCCAAGCACCAGGACCAGTCCATTCCATAATATCGGTACCTCGAGAGGATGCGGCCCCAGCTTTGAGCTCACCCTTTTTCTTCCTTTCCAGTGTCTTTTCGGTGATCTTGGTAACGATATCTCTAAGAGCGGGATGACCGGGCTTAGCTTGAATGGTCCATTGACAGAGTTGCAACCTCCTAGCATACCATTGGTTCCAGTCTTCACGGTCTGGATCAGCCTCAATTCCAACAATGAGACCAATCTTAATTGGATCGACTTTCGACGGAATCCAGTTAGGTACCGGCTGTATAGCTTCGGTATCAACATCAGAATACGTGCCACCTCTGGCTAACAAGATGAGGTATCGGAAAAAGTCTGCTTTCAAGATGTTTTCCGGAAGAGCCTCGTAAGCTTCAATCACCTTGGGGACGTTCATGTAAAGATGTCGAATCAATGTTTGAGCCGTCTTGTCCGACACAACCTCATGAATAAATCCAGGGTTCTTATCTCTCCATGACTGGATGGTCTCTCGTACTGACGGCTCCATTAGTGGGTCGTCCAGATCATGTTTCCAAGTCTGCCAAATTATGGCAGGAAATTTCGACCCCGAGTCATAAGGAAACTGGAAAGCCAGTTGAGTTCGTAGCGAGGCATCAGTAGGTAGCCTCCTTAACTGTTGTAGCTCTTTCTCCAATAATTTTCGTTCCGCATCCAAAATCTCTAATCGGCGCTCATGCTCCTGTGCGCGCTCTACCGTGCTCTTCTGTAGTTCAACTAGAGCCGCTACCGTCTCTTCTTTCGTCTTCACTAGCTTTTCCTCCAACGCTTGGTCCCTTAAAAACTCTCTAGCAGTGATGTTTCTTGTGGGTCCGAAAAAGAAGAAAAATAAGCCCAGTGTCGTCACCGCCAACACGACTGCCCTGCGAAAGGTCAGCATCTTAAGTGTGACCGTACGAGACAAGTAAAGGATCACGGGTGTTATTCAACCACCTCTTGGATCTGCTAACTTGTGTTCCAAAACTACCACGTCCTCCTCACGGCTACTTGTTGGTGGTTGTGTATATATTTTTCCTCGGAAAATTGCTGTACAAATCTCAGCCGGGTAGTATTACGTGCGTAGCCACGATTCTCACTGGCACACGCACTATATATGGAAGATGTAGTAGTGTAAACGACGTAAGAATCGTTACCCTGCTCAGTTCTCGACAAGAAGCCAATGGTCAAGATGATAATTAAACAAAACTATCGTACTGACGTTCGTTATTAGTGTGCAGGATGCAGCTTCTCTGTCCTTTCCTTTGTAGCCCTCAAGATAGCGAATGGCTTGTTACGTATACACACGTTGTGACAGGGCTGGGTCGGCTTAAGCCGTTCCGTTCTCGTCTATCTAAGTAGCTTCGATATGTGTTGTGGACGACGGGGATTGATCAAGCTTTAGGCCTCGTAAACATTCTAGTCATAGAGGTATATTTAAATAGATATGCTGCCATCTAGAGTCACTGATTCATGATTTAAAAATATGCTGATTAATGGCTTAGAATTATGCTAATTTATATAACCGATTGCTACTCATTGCCAAACAACTGCCAATCTTTGATTTGAAATGTCTGTAGGCATTGAGTGACTATAGATTTGGCATTAGTCACCCGTTGTGGAATGTTATGGGAATTTGTTGAGTTCTCTAGCCACTGTTTCAATAGCTCCAGATCTTCTTGGGCCTTCAGTGGCACATTGTATGTTAGTAAAATATCACTTTTGACTTGAGGTAGTCTAATTAGTGCAATTACAACCACAATTTGGGGCTCCAGAGAGCCTGAAGAAGTTTCATCTCTACCCCATTTACGAGACGGCTCGACTACCTGCACTAAACTAACCCTTGCAGTGTCCGGAAGGAGGGGTGCAGTTATGTTGTCGGTTTTATCAAGTACCTTGAACGTACCAGAACCATTGAGTTGAGCAACTTCATCAAGATGAATCTTTAATGCTGCTTCGTCATCACCTTCGTCAACGTACTCCAAAATATCAACCAATAATGAATCTTCAGACGGATCATCGCTGACAAAAACCTCTTGATGGTCAGGTACTTGTCGGATCAAGCTTGCATCTACAAATCCTACTGGGATAGCTGCCCTAATTGCACCTCCGTATAAATCGACCGTCTGGGTCGTTGAGTTTGAAACCGTCATAATAGGTTGCCAATAGAGATACCTAGTTAATCTCTAGCTGTTTTACAGAGCCTTTATTGGGGGAAGTTTTTTCGTTTTTCGGCCTTTCGGTTCTTCTCCTACTTCATATCCGGGCGCTCATCCCGGGGTTCATCCCGGCGAAGGCAAATTCTGCGTGGCCTCCCAGCCGTGCTTCTCCATCTCTTGAGATTTACCGCCGAGGAAGACAGTCACTGAAACGATTGTAGCAGTACTATCTCGGATAAATTAACTGCTTCTTATCTGAACCGATTATGAATCAGATCATAAAGCAAATTATATATCATGAACTTTTGGCTACATCTAACGATTTCCCGGCCGCTCACCCCTCCTGAAGCTCCCCACTCATAAGGCGGTTGCATGTGCCCTGAGAGCTCCGATACGCCGTGCCATTCCGGAGTTACGGGGCCATTCGATCAGACCCTAGAAGTGACAGATAAAATATTTATTTGACTGACCTCAACCATCCAAGCAAGCTGGACTATTACTTGTAGGAGTGATACGTGTGCCTATAATCTGGGGACTTTTGAACTGTGACTAACTCTTGATCTGTTGCAAACTCTTGATCCGTTACTGCCTTACTGGCTCTTGACCTGTTGCTGGCTCTTGATCTGTTACTGAATAGATGAGCTATCCTCACATAGCCTTAGTGTTGAGATGATCATAGAGTGAGAAGATAATTTATTATGAAGTCAAACGGTTGTCTAACCTGTCGGCGTAGGAAGATCAAATGTGATGGCAGACCAGGGGGATGCTTGAATTGTGAGCGATTTGGAGAGGACTGCAATCCGCCTAAAACAGAGTCTGAGACCCCTCCTCAACTATTGACCGAAGCAGGCTTTAGACGAAGACGGGCTCGTCGCTCATGTATACAATGTCGAAAATCGAAGACCAGATGCTCAGGGACTCATCCTTGTTCGAGATGTCAGACGAGAAAATGGACATGCATGTTTCCACCATCCCAGGGTCATAGCTACATAGCGGACTCGGTGCTATATTCTACCCAGTTATCTAAGAATCTTTCTTTACCTACTAATGGTGATACACAAGACTCTCATTCTTTATCGGAATCGCCAGCTTTTCGTCGGCTCACTTCATCCTCTACGTCTGATTTGGAGGGTGGGGTGTCTCCAGAACAGTTTTCTCAATCGACAGTTTCATTCCCGAATGAGCTCTCAAGTTTAATCACTATGCCTGACCCTCCTAGTTCAGTTCCGCAGCCAACCACTGTTCCTGCTACTTCTAAAACTGTCGTACCGGAGTTTCTATCTAGCTTGGACGATCACAATGAAGGTCGCAGTCTTGGTGACCCTGGCTCTGGGACTCATGAAATCCCTGAATGGATGATGTCAACCGAACTACCTGATAGGGAGAAGACGAATCAATTGGTGAGTATTTATTTTGAACGAGTCCATCCATTAAGATGTAATGGATTTCTACATGCGCCAACGTTTAGGCAGAGAATGGACCATGGGTTTGATTCTGGAGCAGAGCCCCAGGCTCTGATCTACCTAATCTTAGCTTTGGCTGCACCATACAAAGCTATTGAATATTGCAAAAAGGGAGGACAGTCCAGAGTAGTAGAAGCAGGCAAAGGGTGGGCGATGGTGGCCAAAGACTTGCTATTGGGAAATCTACATTCTGCTGGACCGGCTTCTGTAAATCGACTCATGTGCTATGTACTGCTCTATGAACACCTTACCCGAACTGGCAGCTATAGTCATGCGTTCTTAATATCAGGGATCATAGCCCGTCTCATGCATTTGCTCCAACTGAATGTCGAATTTGATTTTGATATTCTATGTACAGAAAGTGACTTACCATGGATTTCAAAAGAAAGTCGCAGAAGGCTAGCATGGTCTTGTTTCCTAATTGATGCCTCCATTGAAAATGGTTCGGAACAGCTGCAGTATATCCCTTCTTCGCAGATACAAGTGCAGCTTCCAAGCAATGAGGAAGCATTTGAAAACGGAGTTCCTCGAGTCACTGAGGTTCTAGAGAATGGAAAAGTCTTGTCCTGGGCACCAAATGGTCTTGGAGATGATCCATTTACAAATATTGATCTTCGAGGGTTCTATATCAGGGTGGTGGCACTGAGGGCAGAAATCTTACAGTATGGCCAGGCAATAACTGCGTCTGGAACCCCATGGCAATCAGATTCTCAGTTTGCTTCGTTCGCAAGACAACTGGATACATTTGAACAGCACTTGCCAGACTTTGCAAGAATGCACGGGAGCCTTTATCAACCAAAGTCTAAAAATCGTGCAGGAATATTGTATGAGTTACATGTTCTACTTTGTCAGACTTATTGCTCTCTCTACAGAGTAGGAGTAAAAGGGTTAGCAATGCAAAACCCCCATATTCGCTCATTGCAGGCTGCTGCGCCCTTAGATTTTCTTGGGTTGTGTCGAGAAATGTGTTTGGATCAATCCTCGCGAGGCCTCCAGTTCATATCAGAACTCCGAACTTTCGATCCGTTGGCGATAGTGGATGTGAGCTTCGCCCAACATGCTCACGACTTGACAAGAATCATGTGTCATTGCTTAGAAGGAAAGGAAGTATCTCCGTACTTCAACCAATTGTTAGAGTCGAATCTAGAAGTCTTGAGATACCTGTGCCGATTCCTTGCAACCGACGATTACTATAATTCAGCCATTCAGAATGTTCGCCGAGGTGTGGGAACAAATAGTGATGTGAAGGTTCCTGGGTCATCTACTGATGAACCACCCCCTCAGTATTCGTTGGAATATATCCTCAACCCTTTGGGGACGTACCGGTTTGCCCGTAGTCGCACTGAAGACAAGCATGCTCCAGAGACACATCAAGCTCAAAAGCCCACCCTAACTTCCATATACCAGTTCCCAAATCTTGGCTCCCGCAAGCTTCTTTACGACGATTTTTCTGACAACATTTCAAATTACTTTGACTCCTTCTTCACCGTATAGATTTATAGTTTGTTATTGATAATTTATACATACGAGTACGTTCCATCTCACGTCGCTTAACCTGGCGTCCTGCTGCGTCTGCGGTGTCTAATGATCCTGAGAGCGGCTTATGCAGTAGTTGCAGCCGCCGCACATAATCAGAGTGCCTCCTGCGGGGAAAGTCGTAGCAAAAGCTGGGGTAAACAGGTGAGCGTAAATGAAACAGGAAGTTACGGATGCGGATGGCTATAGTTTTTTGGGTAAGTCACGCAACAACACAAAGAGTAAGCTCAGAAGTGTCTATGTTAGAGTGAGGAGATAGAACCAAGAGACAGTCCAAGCACGGGGCCCCAACTGCGAGCTTTCTACATCAGGAATAGTAGATGAAAAACTTCGCGTATACTTTCAAGTAACATGCTGATTGACAGCAGTATGTTAATCTCGTATCATACAATTACTGGTACATATATGTAGGATATGCTCAGGTCACACTACCCTCCCCCTCCCTCCCCCTTGTTGCTGAATGATAGCAAATCTGAGTCCCATGTAGGGAGGATATCTCAGTACTCCAATATTGATTTAGAGTAAACCAAAGCGGGGGGACAACCAGTGTCTATAAAAGGTCCGGTGTACCTTGTGGCTGTATCCTTCACCTTTGATGCCGCAACTTAGCCTAGTGAATTAGGATTAGGACATCTTTTCGAACGCACGCTTGTTATCAACCCAACCCACTTTAACACTTTAACCTTCAATACCGATGGAGTTCAATAAGAAGGCCCTCGCTACTCTATTCCAGAACTACGAGGGAGACGCGGAGATTACTCATGACTATAAACATGGTGGTAATTATGCCATCGAACTAGGTGATGAATTGAATGAGGAGAAGTACGAGATCATTCGAAAGCTAGGAAATGGTCCCTGTTCCACAGTATGGCTAGGTACTTTTTATCCCAATCAGTTTGTAGCCATTAAGGTCATCAACGGTAAGATGACCAAGAAGGCAGAGAAGACTTCACTGTTGGATGATATTTATAAGGATAACTCCCACTCTTCACACTTGGTGAAGCGATTGGAAAAGTTCTCACTGACCGGAATCAATGGAAACCACGTGTGCGAAGTTCTGGAACCCATGGGACCTTCGGTGGCTTCAGTTTGGTCTACTTTCAAAGAGAAGAAAGCCAAGAAGATTGCTGAGCAACATAAGATCCCTATGGCCCAAACATTTGTCAAACAGGCTTTACTGGGACTTCAAGAACTCCATTCGAAGAGTATAGCTCACGGCAATATGGACCCCTCCAACTGGCTACTTGTAATTGACGACCTGAGTGAGGTTGCAAAGCCACAGGAATTAAAAGAGGATCCTGAAGACCCGGATAATCTTGTCGACATCAAGAAGCGTCAGAAAGGAGCTCCAAAGAAAATCACCCGGGCACAGCCTCTATTCAAATATGTAAATATCGAGAAAGGTGGCAGCATGAAAATGAAGCTCTCGGATTTTAATTCGTGCTTCCGATCAGACAATCCGGAAGAATCCGTCGGTGCACCCACCCCTACCCATCTACGGGCTCCAGAACAAATAATTTCTGATCTTGGACCCCTGTCAGAAGCGGTAGATGTTTGGGGGTTGGGATGTGTTATCTTCCAAATTCTCACTGGCCAGCAATTGTTCCAATTCACCAAATCGAAATCAAAGGAAATCGATGATGAGCATTTGCTTGAGATGAATGCTGTTATTGGTACTTTACCTGAATCTGTTGTGTCCAAATGGAAGCCCAGTAATAACTATGCCCATTGTGTAGGGGATCATGGTCATATCACGCCCCCAGAAGATTTCAAACCAACACCAATCTTAGAGTCCCACTTTGATAGCATGAAGCCAGAATTCTTGGATGATGAAGAAACCCAACAGGTCAAGAAGATGCTAAGGAGCATGCTCCAATATGAGCCCAAAAATCGACCTTCGGTTGCAGAATTGCTCAAAGATCCTTGGGTTGCTGCTGCTTAAACACTCGGCTCTCTCTTGCTTGCCCGACCAAAGCATGCACTCTCTATCAAGTATTTAATGTCAATATCAACTAAATGTGTTTCTTGTTTCTTATCTATTCCAGAAACCTTTCAAGTGTTGCAATACCTACTACCATCCATTCGTTCCCTACTCAATTTTCTTCTTCTCTTGGTTTGGGCATCCTTCTTTACTCTCCTCTTCGTTCCTCGTCCCCCACACCACCTCCGTTTCGGCTTGTGGAGAACTGGGGTCCGGTGAGTGGGGGCAGATGGGGGCAGACGAAAGTAGTTACGTATAAAGCACAGGCTTCAACAGACATCGGAACTGACCACTCCTGAGGGAAACGAACTCTTACATTATGACAGAATTTCCCAGAACTAACAGAACATGGCAGATTCTGTCTGCTGCTAAATCTGGTGAATACGCCGTCGCGGCTTTTAATTGGTAAGGTTGTAGGGGGATGAAGAACAACTTTCGGACAATCGCAACTAACAGATAGCTATGATGCTGGGGGGATTCAAGCCTCAATCAAAGCAGCAGAAGAGCTGAATGCTCCTGCAATGGTAGAGATATTTCCATGGTCGATGCATTATATGGGCCCAGAGTTTGTGAAGTATGCTGCTGAAGCAATTCATGCTGCTAAGGTGCCAATGTCACTGCACCTTGATCATTGCATCGAGCCAGATGATGTGTACAAGGCGCTTGAGCTGCCATTTGACTCTATTATGGTCGATGCCTCAAGCAACGATCCTGAAGAGAATGTTTTATTTGTAAGAAAGATTGTGGAAATTGCTAAGACTAAGAACATCACGATCGAAGCAGAGCTGGGTAGAATTGTTGGAGGAGAGGATGGACTGCCTCCTGTCGACATGGAGGCCCTCTATACTGAGCCTGAAGAGGCCACAAACTTCGTTAAGAAAACCGGAGTTCAGTTTCTGGCTCCTTCGTTTGGAAACATCCACGGACCTTACCCTCCTGGAGGGCCTCGTAAATATTGGCAAATGGAAAGACTGAAAGCTATTGGTCAACAGCTACCTGGTGATGTACCGTTGGTGTTACATGGGGCATACCCTGTGATTGATGATTTATTCCAGCAATGTATTGAGTATGGAGTACGAAAGGTTAATTTCAATGGCAACCTCCACGATAAGTATAATGAATACTTCGCAAAGCATGCTGGTAAGGTCGCAATGACCACCTTAATAGAGGGGTCTATTAAAGCGTTTACTGAAGAAGCCAAATTCTCTATTCGATTGCTCGGGGGCGAGGGTCGAGCGAGTAGGTAATATATAATGTAGGCTAAGCGGTACAAGTATCTGGAGATTTTTTTATACAAGATTTATTCCATTTTATCTACTATCAACTAGTATGATTGGAAATTCCAAGTCACTATGCCATACTGACAACTCATAGTTTTTCCTTATAGTGTGACCAGCCTCCCCATTCCCCTGGAACGTTGAGACCCTTCTGAACTCTCTTGTCCTTTAACAGTGTCAGTAGCCACTTGCTAATAGCAGGGTACTCTTTCTCCACGTCAATTCCTAACCGGTAGCTGCCTCCAACCCATCCTACAGTAGCAATATCTGCAATTGAAATGTGGTCACCGACAATGTATCCGGTTCCATTATCTTCCAGTCGCTTATTCAGCACACCATACAGACGTCTAGTCTCGTCTATGTACCTTTTCTCGCCATAAGGAACTTTCTCTGGAGCAGCGTTTTTGAAATGGTTAGCTTGACCCTGCATTGGACCTAGGCCAGCCATTTGAAAAGTGAGCCATTCTATGCTGCGATAATAGAGTTCGGTGCCAGCAGGAAAGGATATGATTCGGTTCTTATCGTACTTCTCCGCCAGATACTGAAGAATAGCTCCTGATTCAAAAAGGGCAAAATCGTCTCCATTAGGAGTCTTGGGTCCTTCGGTATCAACAATGGCAGGAATCCTTCCATTTGCAGAGAACTTTAAAAACCAAGCCTCTTTCTGTTCGTTCTTGGAAAGATCGATTGGAACGGTTTTGTATGCTAATCCGAGCAATTCCAATGCAATTGAGACCTTGACTCCATTGGGAGTGCCAGTAGTGTAGAGGGTAATAGCCATTGTATGGGAAGAGAGTCCTGTTAATAGCACGAATATGAAGCAAAGTATGTAACTTTCAAGCAATGAGCAACACCCACAGTTTAACTCCTTCCTTTTATACAACCACGCCCCCAATAGCAATAGCGGGGGAGATTGATTATTAATGAAATACACACGGCTGTTGCCCCTAGGCTAATGGAAGCATCAGTCTGAATCCTGGGTGCAAACAAACAGTAACATAGCAGTCAACAAACCCCAGCATGAGGGAATTCGTGGCCAATTTGTAGTCCCCGCCTACACTTAGACTTACACCATTGAACCCAAGGATACTGCCCTAGTATCACCCTTAACCTCAGTAATGGGCGCTAAGAGGGAGACCTGATTTTTGCAGACACCATTATGCGATATGAGGTTCAAAATTCGTCATCTGAAGTGGCCCTGACACTGCATCCATAATAATCAAAAACTTCATATCGTTTAAGTGCTTCGAATACAAGAGTCATAAATGTTACTTCTCGAACTCAACCCACAACTTACTACCATCAATCAGCATGCCCTCCGAATTGAATTTCACTCCTTCTTCCAGTAATAACTCTAGTTTCTTCGTTTGATTCATACCTGAGGGTGCCTGCTCCCATTCACCCTGATATCCGCCTACATAGCCATTAGCTTGTATACACCGATGACAGGGAATTTTTGGTGCGTACGGATTCACTCTACACGCACCCCCTATAGCTCGCGGCGAGGTATCCAGGGCTCTAGCTAGAGCATTATAAGTAGAAATCCTGCCTTTAGGGATTTGAAGTAGTTTCTCATAAACCCGGTTCTGGAATTCGGTGGGCATTTCAAACAAATTGTCCTACTAATAGATCAAACGTATCCAGTGTTGTCCAATATACATCGAGATAAATAAACATATATATATTGCCCTAAGATGTGACGCATCACCCAGCGTGACTCACCCAAGCTTGGGCGTCAATCTCGTTTCATAGCTAAGCTGCGAAATATGTGCTGAGCTAAGTGACAATAAAGAGTAAAATGTCAGTACTGAATAACACTGTAATCACTCAATTGCAGTTAGTTCCCTCAAAAAAAAAAAAAAAAAAAAAAAAAAAGAGGTCCTGCCCGGATTCGAACCGAGGTCGGTGGAATCAGAATCCACAGTGATAACCAACTACACTACAGAACCGTATTAATATTTTGCGTAATTCCGCGAGGTATGTGCCGTTCGAGATAAGTGACGATAATGTTGTTACTCAGTGCATACAATCTCATACATTCTAATCATTCAAAAAAGACTTTAGGCGAGCTCAGAATCGAACTGAGGACTACGAATTATAGGTCCGTTGCAATTAACCACTATGCTACTCGCCACTTATATTGACTTTTTAGTAGAACACCCTGGATATAGCTCACGAAACAAACTCCGGTGACACAACGTCGCGGTTACACAGTGTAACTCTTTCTAAGCAGAAGTGGTAAACAGGCAAACTTGTTTCAAGTTGGATTGTGAGTCTGGTTGATGTGCATGCCAGTCCGGATACGTAGGGTGAATTATGTGTGCTCAGTGCATCTAACCTTGCGGCAATTTTCAACGAGATCGGGCTAGCCAGGGGACTAGCTCTCCTTCGCCCTACTTACTATCTGTCTTACCTCGGCAGCACAACACCGCATATCGGTATCGGAGGCTTAACCCCACACTACGGACTACTGTTACCGAAAAGCTGAAATTATAAGAGCCTGTTGAGATTCCAAGTGTCCACTCCCCAAGAAGCCCTCACGATTATCTTTAGCTTGACTGAGCTGACCAATAGTCACGTACTTTAAATATTAATTCATAGATGGAGAGGACATTAACTGTAGCGTCGCATCTCAAAGATTCGTCCGCAAAGCAAAAGCTTTTACAGAAGAGCCCCGATGATGTTGTCATTACTGCTGCGTATCGCACTGCCATTGCTAAGGGGCGGAAAGGCTCCTTTAAAGATATGGAGTCAGCAGAGATCCTTGCCGGTCTATTTACTGCGGTCTTGGAAAAGACCAAGCTTGATCCTAGTCTAATTGGTGACCTGGTAGTTGGAAACGTAAGGCAACCTGGAGCAGGCGCCAACGAGCACCGGGCTGCTGCTTTGTTTGCTGGTATTCCATACTCGGTACCATTTGAAGCGGTTAACAGGCAATGTTCTTCAGGACTTATTGCCGTCAATGACGTGGCGAATAAGATTTCAGCAGGTCAGATCGATATTGGTATTGGAGCTGGAGTTGAATCTATGACCCAGGCATTCAAACCAAGAGACGAATCCGGCTTCCCGAAGTCGTTTTTAAGCCATCCCGAGGCATCTAAGTGTACCATTCCCATGGGAATAACATCTGAGAACGTGGCACAGAAGTACAACATTTCTCGACAACAACAAGATGAGTTTGCTGCCCACTCCTTCGAAAAGGCTGTACGTGCTCAAGATGCGGGTCTGTTTGAAGAAGAGATCCTACCTGTGGAGGCCACTATAGTTGATCCTAAAGACCCATCGAAATCTGTACGTTCCATTGTTTCGAAAGATGAAGGTATCAGACGTGGAGTGACTGCGGAGTCTTTGGCCAAATTGAAGCCCGCATTCATAAAAGATGGCACAACCCATGCCGGTAATGCATCTCAGGTGTCTGATGGTGCTGCAGTAGTGGTCCTAATGAGGCGCTCAGTGGCCGAGAAATTGAACCAGCCAATTCTTGGAAAGTTCGTTCATACTAAGGTTGTCGGAGTGCCTCCAGAGTTGATGGGAATTGGGCCTGGGGTTGCTATTCCCGAACTTCTTAAAGAATTGGGCCTGACAAACGATGATATCGACATATTCGAAATCAATGAGGCTTTTGCTTCTCAAGCAATATGGTCCGTTGAACATGCTAAAATTCCGTATGAAAAAGTTAACCCCAAGGGAGGAGCAATCGCTTTTGGTCATCCACTCGGAGCTACTGGAGCTCGTCAAATTGCTACTCTGCTCCCAGAATTGAAGCGAAATCACCAGCAGCTCGGAATTGTCTCCATGTGCATGGGAACAGGAATGGGTGCTGCTTCTTTGATTGTTAGGGAGTAACTAGCATAAGAATCGCTATTCAAAAACTACTAAATAATACTATTGAGTACATGAACGTACCCCTCCAAAGCAAAACACGCCCCTCCATACTAGAATAAACCCCTCCAAAACTAGATCTGTGCTTCTCTCCCCCACTTTGTATGCTTCCGCTAGGGTCTGTTGCTCGCGACATCCGAGACCAGGTCGGTCCCCCGCATCCCCCGGATGTCATATGCGAAGTGGTAAAGAGTGAAGACTATATAAAAACCCCAGACCTTCTAGGATAATGTAGGCATAAAGTGCGATTTCCTGTTTGAAAAAAGGGTAGTCTAATAAGTGTCACACTTTTTTGTTATCATGTCACGTCCTATTCGAATTGCGAATTGCTCTGGAGCAATCGCTGATCCAGGGTACCAAATGCTCCGCCAGGCATCAGCTGGACCAGTAGATGCTGTGACCGGAGATTATTTAGCTGAGATGAACCTTGGTACCAATGCAAAAGCTTACCGTAATGGTGAACATAATGGATGGGAACCAACAGCTGAAGATGGCCTTCGCCAGACTGTTGAGATTGCATCTGAAAAACGTATCAAGCTTGTAGTGAACGGTGGTGCACTTAATCCAAAGGGTCTAGCTGCAGAGATTGCTGAAGAAATCAAGGACCAAAATTTGAAGTTAACAGTAGCCTATGTGACTGGAGATGATGTTATGGATAAGGTTGACAAGTTTTTGGATCCAAACAGTATTCGGCATCTGGATTCAGACAACAGAGATGTTTCGATCTCTAAAGACACAGTTGATTTTCTTAACGATGAAGATAGAGAGATTGTGTCTGCTAATGGTTACCTTGGTGCCAGGGGAATCGCGGCTGCATTGAGAAATGGTGCAGATATTGTTATTTGTGGCAGAGTAGCCGATGCTTCGTTAGTGATTGGTTTGGCCGCTTGGTGGCACAATTGGACTGATACGGATTTCAACCAGCTTGCTGGAGCATTAGTTGCTGGTCATCTTATTGAGTGTTCGTCATATATCACTGGAAGTAATTTCTCTGGGTTTGAATCATACCCCGAGAACTTACTTATTGATGTTGGTCTACCAATCGCTGAGGTAGCTTCAGATGGATCGGTAGTCATCACAAAGCACGAGTCGCATAACGGGTTCGTGAATGTTGACACTTGTAAATGTCAATTATTATACGAACTACAGGGCAACATTTATTTGAATAGTGATGTCAAAGCAGACCTTAGTACACTCACTATGGAACAGATAGCACCAAACAGGGTTCTAGTAAAGGGCGTAACAGGCTATCCGCCTCCTCCCACCACCAAGCTTGCAATTTTCTACACTGGAGGATTTCAAGCCGAAATCACAATCAACGCCACTGGAACTCCACGAAATGTGCGGTCAAAATTCTCACTCCTCAAGGCTCAGGTGCATAGAAGTCTCAAAGATCTAGAAATTGCCGATAAGTATGATCTGGTTGATTTCCAAATCTTTGCTCCTCCAGCTGAAAACCCTAGGAGCCAGAATGCCGGAACTGCGTATCTGAGAATATTTGTCCAAGCAAAAAGTGAAATGATCGTGGCCCTGTTTATGCGAGCTCTAGCAAATCACCTAATGCAGCACTACTCTGGGATGCACTATACATTGGACTTCCGTACTGTTGCTCCCAGAGAATACTATGCATTCTATCCTGCAGTCGTTCCACAAACAGAATTCAATGAGCAAGTTCACTTTGTGGATTCTGAGGGCAACGACTCCAAGGTTATCGATGTATCACCTGTTACCGTTACAGAGTCACTTGTACCTCGCTTATCATATGAGACTTCGAATCCCATTGATATCTCGAAATTCGGACCTGTAGTGACCACTCCTGTGGAAACAATTATCCTGGGCCGCTCTGGTGACAAGGGAGGTAATGTAAATCTTGGTCTCTTTGTTCATGAACAGGATGAATACGATTGGTTGAGAACTTACTTCACTCGCTCAAAGCTTCAAGAGTTGATAGGCGATGACTGGAAAGATGAATATTTCATTGAACGAATCGAATTCCCCAACCTTTATTCCGTTCACTACGTGGTTTATGGAATTCTCGGTCGTGGTGTCAGCTCTTCTACATTGTTAGATCAGTTGGGCAAGGCATTCTGTGATTATATCCGGTCTAAGTATATCGAAGTTCCTCAGGTCTTTGTAGACAGATACCCACGATATCAAGATCGTCCCGGTGTCTTGAGTCGATTGTGAGTAGTTTGTATGCTAGCTTCATTCATAAAATCAATTCATACTATATCAAAGCCAAACATATTCGCTTATATTATCATTAACATCATAGCACCCTAATCATTTATTAAGAACGCAAGAACGGCCAATGTCGGAGGTACTCCACTGAGCATGATTTATTATTTTTATAGTATACAGCGATGTGGCGCAGTGGAAGCGCGCAGGGCTCATAACCCTGATGTCCTTGGATCGAAACCAAGCATCGCTAAATTTTTTTTGGGCTAATTCACCCTGTGCATTCCTCCTGCAGCACAGTTGAGGTCGAATGCGAATTTGGGAATCGCTTAAAGTTAATGATCATTGGTATACGACATACCGGTAAATTTTAGGGTTTTTTTATCTTTTAGAGTGCACATGGATTTAGCTGCACTAAGTCATTAATCTTGAAAACTGAAGAGTAATTAGGGCTTTACATTAATAGTCATCTTCTTTCAGGGTAGACGTGGCGGATATGGCTAAGAAGAAGAATAGAGGGAAGTCGCAGGCTGCGAGGACAGCTCAGAATATTCCACCGAAAGATGGGGAAGATTTGAAGAAAAATTCAGCAAGTACCATCGCGGACGATTCTACAATTGCACAAGTTCAGATGGATGCCAGTGTGGATGAAGAGATCTCTGATTCCGAGCATGTTGTCATAACCCCTTCGACTCCAAAGGCTGAGACGAATAATGGCACGGAAGTTGAAAGAATCGGGGTGGTAACTGATCAGAAGGCACCAGCAGAAGACAACGACGCAGCTGTATTCTCCGTTGAAAAAAATACGCTGGACAAGAAGGATGATGATTTTGCTAAACCCAAGGGTGTCCAGAACCAAGACGATGACGCTTCTTCATTGCCCATTGATGAGGAGAATACCACAGCCAAGGATACGACTGTTGATCAGGAGCAATTCAAGGACAAGGACAATGAAAATGGAATTGAATCCGCAGGCGGGTTGGGAAATGATCAAAGTCAGGAAATCCAAGTTATAGAATCATCGCAACCTCTCTCGCCCCTCTCACCTACGAGAGATTCGCAGGATAGAGATCAAAGTGTGACGGAGGCACACTCAGAGGCTTCACCATCACACACCAAACCTTCCGTTAGATCGCAGAAGTTCTCGAGCTTACTCAAGAACTTTGAGAGTCAGATTGAGGAGCAAAAGGATGGCCGAGGCAGTACGGCATTGAAAAGGGAAGACAATTCACCTTCCCATTATAAAGGCAAGCCTTCGGCGATTTCGTCCGATTATGCTACGACTGAATCATGGAAGAGCCCTGTGAAAATGGAAAAGGAATCGCATTCCATTAGTCCTTCTGATAGTGACTTAAATCCCCTCTCTGAGCATCCTTCAGTAACCTCTGAATCTGAGGAAGTGGATAGTAGTTGGAGTCGTGAAGCAGCAATCTTGGGAAATAGCAGTGCTGAATCCTCACCTACGGAGACCGAAACCCCTAAGAGGCGAGGATTCAATGAGCAATTATTCAGTCAACACCAAAGCAAGTCTTCTCAGGACGGAACTTCAAAACGGGTTATCCAAGGTACACATTTGCGAAAGCTGTCACTCTCCTCTTCTGCGGGTACTGAAGACCATACGTTATCGGGATCTGTAGTGTCTCGTCCTGCACGAGCTTCCAAAGGACAATTGCGTGAACTGACATTGTCGTCGAATCTTGATAAGGCCGATAGTAGACCTCATTCGAAATACAAGGAGCTCGCTTCGCCTACTTCATCAGTAGCTCCAGATGGAGAGCATCCTGGATCTGCGGGATCAAAATATTCGCTTGGAAACCTTCTGCGGGACAGACGACCATCCGAGTCCACGACATTATCAGATACAATTCACGAGCAGTCTATTCATGAGCCTGGTCCCACAGAATTTACCGATAAAGAATTTGCAAGAACGTCCCTTGCAGATCCTGCTAACGAATTTTCTGTGGTAGATCATGATGGGCTTGGCTATGAGCCTACTTCCAATGTCGAAGTTATCTCACCACTGAATATAAGACCTGATCCTACCGATACAGATGGAATGAAGAACTTGAAAAGCGATAATACTTCGGATAAAAGTATAGCGGATCGTTTGCGCGATAGCTTGAAAGTTGACTCGAATGGTGCCCCTGTTGGAGAGGAGCTATTGGAGTCTGATTCTCAAAATCCTGTCCTCCACCAAAAGAAAAAACCTTCCGTGAGTCTGAATCCAATTGAGTTAGAAGATGTACCTGAAGGTGAAGAGGAGGAGAACGTTATATTTGGGGTATGCGTCGTTGGATTTCACCATGCAAGAGGCCCTGAGGTTGAATATTGGGTTGGCCCCGATGGGGATAAGAGCACATTGTGGCCAAACCTACCATTTCAAAGTTTACCTGATGGCAGTCATACTCATGAGGAAAATTTTTGTTACTTCACTTTGCTGTACGATGAGAGCAGTAAGACAGCACCGAACCCCATATCTAAAATTAATGTCGACACAGGGGAACTGCAAACGCCAGACTTATCTTCTGCAACCACCTTGTTTGGGATTTCATGTAATCGCCAGATGCGAGTGAGTGAGATTAAGCATGTCACCTCGGATATTACTCGATCTACGGTACAGAAATCCCTAGTAGTGGTAGCACGTAAACCAATATTTGGACCAATAAAGGAGAAGCTTGCGGTTGTGACGCGAGCTTACTTTATTCAGGGTGACTTTGAGGATCGTAGAATTGTTGATGTGAGTATTATTGAATGGTATGGAAGTAACTTGTTGAAAGGTGACTAACTTTTAGAACTTATACGAGAACCTTTGTCAGATCTTTTCAAGAAGAGTGCAAGAAGCTGACCTTAGCATTGGAATGCCCCTTCGTGAGCTTATTTACCGCTTGAGAGAGAAGGTATTGGTGATTTTGAAGGCATTGCTTTTGGAAAAGAAAGTTTTGTTTTTTGCATCCAATACTGAGCTTTTATGTGCTTCCCAGTTTTCATTGGTTTCACTTATTCCTAACCTCATGTCTCATCTTAATGATTGTGGATCGCCACTTCTCAACAAATATGAAACTCGACTGAAGAAGCCTACAAGTCTTAGAACGAGTGATAGAAGCTCTCTGCTAGCATTTATGGGTTTACCACTTCAGCTCTTTTCTAAAGGAGGAATGTTTAGCCCTTACGTCCCGCTCCAACAGCTGGAACAGCTACAGTCTGAAGAGACAAAGTATTTTATGGTTGGAAGCACGAATTCACTACTTGTCTCGCCTGATTCGAATCTCGCTCATATTATTGTTGATATGGATAAGAACACAATAGATATCACTGACCCATCGCTTAAATCACTCTTGGCTCTAACATCAGCAGATAAGAAGTGGATGTCAGTGGTTATAAAATCTGTCGTGGATACTTGGGATGAAAATGACCTTCGAAAGGGATTAGAGTTTATCGGAAGCGAGGACTATATTCGAATTCAATTCGAAGATTACGTGGTCAACCTTCTCTCTTCAGTGAAGTACGGTAATTTCTTGGCAAATAAGGCCTCCAGGGGAAATGCCAGTGGTTTGTTCGATAGAGATATTCAGGGCAACCCCATTTCTCTATATAACCAAGCATGGGTTAATGCATGGAAGCTATCAAACAACTATCGCATTTTCAATGAATTCACTGACGAGGAGCTTTTTGATATTGTTGAGCCAAAGCACATGGCCACTAGTCCTACGTCTATTGATGTCCAACGACAACTAATAGAGCCAAAGCAACTGGGTAATGGCTCTAAAGATACTCTAGCCCAAAGTGTTTCGAAAGCCTTCAACTCATTGTGGGATCGTCGAGCCAGTAACGAAACTGGGATCAACAGCGAAAGTGACAGCACGAAATCTAATCAATCAGAGAAAGCTACACCGGTTCATTCTCCAGTTCACGATCCCCACCAGAGCCAGGACCAAATTTCTCTAGCTGGTTCTATCAGATCCTTAGCATCTACTGAATCTATAAGTTCTAAGGGAAACGAAGGAGACAAAAGTTCTAAGGAAGGGTATTTCAATGGTTGGGCTAAGTGGGCCCAAAGTAAGCGAAAAAAGCTTACGTCTCAGTCCACTTCAAGCATTACTGATATCGTTGAAGAGCCTACGGAGCCTGCTGATGTGGTTAATGAAACCAATAAATAGGGCTCTTACAGACCTATAAAAGAATAATATCATAAAATGTACCTATAGATATCACAATACCCATCTTCTATATGATGGGGCATAATCAAGCAGTGCTCCCAGGTCGTGATTAGTAGGATAAACAATTAGCGGAATACGGCATGAAAGAAACTCTGACTCTAACCCTTCTGGTGGCATCATGATTTCTCCATCATCCTCTGAATGAAATTTTTCGATGCTTTCAGGATTAGGTTTGGCTGAAGTGATGAAATCCAGCTTCAATGACCACTTGAATGAACTGACAGAAGTCTCGAATTGAGGGGTTGCGGTTGAAGGGATGGTGAAATCGAAATGGGCTCGTTTTTCGGCAAAAGTGGAAGTCGTCAACTGTACAAACACCCGCCGAGTGAAATCTTCGACCTCCTCTGGAGATTTACTGGTAATAGAAGAATCCATTTGTTCCGTGGTTTCCAAGCTAGCAGTAACATGGTAGGAACTAAGAACAGCAGCACTGAAATCCAGTAGTAAAACAACATCTTCTCCGACTCTGTAAACTGGTTTAGACAGCGAAGCGGTAGCAATTCGATGACCACCTCGGTTGATATCAAAGCTGCTCCGACGAAAGACCTTTGAAGCATCATTATTAAGATACCGTAGAAACAATGTGATATTGGAGCGACAGCTATTATCCTCTAATGTTACCGTGGTTGATTGTTTCTGAGATTCTGACTTTGAGGTAACTGTAGTCTGGGAACCCACTGTGGCAGCGGCGGCGCTATCAATTGGGTTTTCGATGAGTTTTTGAATGTATGCAGTGAATTGTTTATGCCCCTCTGTATCGATCAACCCTTCTTTAATGCCAGTTAGTGGTGGTGAGTTTGTAATTGAATCTGCAGTAAGGGTGACTACCGAAGCAGTATCTGATTTCAGCACAATCGGGTTAAACAAATTGTGAATAGGTATGGTGCCATCAACAGAGATATTTGGAAAGACCCTGAAAGGCACGTGGGTAGTCCTCGGTATTGGACGACCGCGTGAGTCCAGCGTTTGTGTTCCGATTATCAGATCGTACTGGAATTTGATAGATTTGCCTCTGCTAGAGGGTGGAAGCGATGGTGGAAGCTGCAGTCTGTATTGGAATGAACGTGACTCTCCTGGGCAAATCTTGAGATCAGCAAACAGAAGTGACTGTGGTGTGGAGAATAAGGGCATGCGTCCGGTTGTTTCATTATCTGGTTTTTCCTTAAGTAGAGAGCTCAAGCTAGAGGTCAGTCCTTTAAATATTCCTTGCGATTGAATTTTATCATAACCCAAATGCCCCCCTTGACCCATGACTACACCTTGAGTCCTAACGTGCTCGAACGCATCAGCATCTACTATGTCCGAATCAACTTCAAAATACCCCTGTATCTGCGCATACCCCATCATAAGATAATCTGTCTCCATGATTCCTGTGGGCCGTGGTCCAGAAACTGACGAACGGGGCACTACGCTTCTCCCAGGAGCCAACGAGTCTTTTCGAGCTGGGGTCAGTCTCATAGAACTACTTCGAGAAAGGGAGCCGGATATTCCTGCTGAAACTGTTTCTTCATTTGGATTGTCGGGTATGTCTGCCAGTCCATTGCTTGTAGTATTCGTGAATGACAGGCCACTACCTTGTTGTAGCGAATGACGTCTTATGTGTCGAGATACATGCTCGTTTTCTGGAGATTGATTCGATAAATCTACCGAGTTTCTCGAGCGCTGACCATGACTATTCCTTCTGAGTATATCGCCTCGTGAATACTGTGGCGAGTCGATGCTTTTAAACGTAATCTTGGCAGTCAAGTACTCCCCGGCGAATATAACTGGATTATCAATTTCAACCTCTAACCGTACATTTGATCTAGAAACCACCATCGCAGACACCATAGACTATCACGACAGTCCCACCAATTTCAATGCAGTGGGTTGCTAAACCTATTCACACCGAACAGTTCGTGGTTACTCAGTTCCCTCCTATCGTTTATATGGATCTATTTGTGACCCTCCAATTGCTCGTGGATCTTTATGTTGATGTCGCTTAAGCACCTGTTGGTGGTCGGCTCTATTGGAGCAGCAGCCGTGCCACCGACACCAGCGACCGAAGAATGTCACGTAGAGTAGATTGGACAGAGTCACCATGATAAGTTTATTTACAAGAGTACTAAATAATTTCCGTACATGATCATCTAACTAACTCTTACGCTTTGCCATGCTTCTGAGACTCATGGCTGCCAGTGACTAAATGCAATCGATCCTGGGCACTCTTTATCTTCATTGTTATTCTTGTGGAAAGCTCATAATCATCAGCCCAGCCCATTGCCAATTCTAAATAATCACTGACTCTATCGACCTTAGCGATTCCTGACAAGTTCCATTCAAAGATTCCTCGTTCATAAATTGCACTGGGTCCGAGCCAGGGGTCTCTGTGATGCTTATTGTAGTGAACTTTAGGTAGGCCAGAATTGGTGACGCCCTTATTGGGTTGGGGAGTCCAAACCTTATCCAATACGTGATTATCCAAGATATCCAGTCCTTCCTTCACCCTGCCCAGCCGTCTTAGAACGATACTCTGAAGCAAAAGACGAGTACAGGCTTCGCTCTGGATTTCTTTGAGGGGGGGGTTCCCTTTGGCTAAAGGGCCATCCGAGCCAGAGTAAGACAAAATATCTAAGGTCTCCTCCAGCTGTTTCTTAGGCATTCTATTATATCCATTCCAAAAGTAAAGCGCCTCGCATATTGGACTGGTTCCAATAGAATCTACAATGTCCAATCCACTCTCTTCCGACACTGCTTTCCATTGGGACACCTTCCTTGCAACAAAAACGTCGAAAGGCATGCTCTTAGCCATGAATCTCTTCTTGTTAGAAACAGTGGAGATCTTATCAATGCATTCTTTGGCCTTGGATTTGGCCTCCTGGGCCTTTGAGTGGTCTGAGTGTTTGTGTTTTCTATAAATCTCAACATAACTTGAGCCAGCGAAGTATAGATAAAGAGCATGTGACCAGGTGTTGAGTTCTATCAGGTCGATAAAATTGGGACCAGATCGTTCGAAATCGAGCAGAGTGAATAAAATGATGTTCTTCTCAAACAACATCAACCCTTCGACTTGCTTCGTCTCTATCTTCCCTTGAGTCCGGTCGTCCATGATAGCGACAGCCTTCTCTAAATCACCATTAGATGCAACCATACGACCCTCTTGGAGCTGCCAAAGTGCTCCTCGAGGGTAATAGTCCCGCATCCTATTTAATGCCTTTTCTAAAAGTCGCTTGGTTTTCTCAAGTTCGGCTGTTGTTTGGGGTTCCCGATCAAGCTCTTGGTCATCCTCAGCTTGCTGAGCCTCAGACTTGGAATCACCATCGCTAGGACCAGCTGGAAGAGGAATATCAGAAGCCTGGGTTGGCCCATCATAAAATTGCAATAGCGCGAGGACAGCAATCGCTCCATGGATGTTAGTGTGAGTAGACGCACGCCAGAGCATATGCAAACCTGTTTCCTTATCGCCCTTGAACCCAACAATGGAGAGAACTTTTCCAACCCCAGGGGGGATAATCGATATAATAAGTTGAAGTAGTCCAAACATTGTATCGACTCCTGACTGAATAAATTCATCCACTGACTGTGCAGTGTTAGGAATTACTGGTTCTGGATTAAGTAACGCACCGTTATTTAGGGATTCGATTGCAGACTTATCCAATCCGCCGGATCGATGTAACCTACGGAAGCGCGCTTCGTCATATAAAGATATTTTGGTATCGTAGTCGGATGCTTTTGTGTTGCTGGAAGACTGTGAATGTGGTGTAGTAGATCCGGCAATTGACGAAGTAGATAGGGATGAAGATGACTTAGACGCTTCGGCATTCAAAAAAGAAGAAACAGAGCCGCTTCCAGATGAGTAAGGATCGTTATTTCTAGTCGCACTTTTGCTTACAGACTTGCTGATCTCGTCTAAAACCTGATACGCCTTCCTCAATTTGAGCAAGGCCTTTGCAGAATCCAACATCGACTCGCTCAATAGCAAAGTAATTGCTCCGAGTAGATGAGATTCGGCATAAGTCAGTGCGA
This sequence comes from Blastobotrys americanus, assembly GCA_003705795.3. Lineage (NCBI taxonomy): Eukaryota > Fungi > Ascomycota > Dipodascomycetes > Dipodascales > Trichomonascaceae > Blastobotrys > Blastobotrys americanus. Next base: position 60,928 of record PPJN03000004.1, on the reverse strand, counting down.
ACTCAGTACCCAAAGGGTACTTGGTACTTGTTCTGATGCCAGCCTTCTGAGCACGACTGCGATCTTTTTGCGAGCTTTGTTCAGCTTCGTACAATGTATCAACCGCATTCTTAATCGCTTCCGCTTCAAATCCCAACGTAGCCTCTATAAACGCAATCACCCCTCTGGCCAATTTATCGTATGTAGATGTACCTCCGTTCAGTAGATGCTGTGCTTCTGAAGGGCGATCATCCATTACCAAATCCATTGCTCTAAGCCCATTTTCCAACGCAATAGCATCCTTCAAAGATGCTAGTTGTCTCTTTAGTTGAGTTGCAGGATCATTCACCGGAGAAGGAGAAGATCTAAGTCCCAGAGCCTTCAGCATCGCTAAAAAAGATGAAAAAATGAAAAAGTTTAGGCTGTTAAGTTGGTTTTGCTAACTTTAATACCACGAGAGAAAATCCGGATATAGTCTGCTCACTTTTCTTACTTGACTGAATCGATGCAGGCACCTGTCCTAGCTTTTAAAACTACCTTCTCGATTTCCTGATCAACCTCCCAGTGGAACCCGAGGAAACCCGACCCCCAATACGCTCCTGTGTCCGGAACAAAGATACCAGGTCTTCTTCCCGTGAATCGGAACTGCTAGCTTTCAGTGACTAGCCTAAATCGAACACAACTTCGATCCCTGCAATTCCGAGCCTTGGTGAATGTAATTTCTTTCTCGATGTGAACTTACTAGCCACGTATACTCAAGAATCGAATCAAGTGATGCGGATTAGGCGGCCGTCCTTTCTCGTTTCTGCAGTTGAATGGGGGCAGCAAATTGTGGCCCTGTTGGCGAGGCGCAACACGCACCGCTTACCCCCTCCCCCACCCCACGGCACTAGCAACGATAGGGGCAACCGGGCACTAAAAGTTGATTGGAAGTGGAAATTGGTAGTCCGGAAGTGTAGAATCTTGTTTAGATTGATCTTAGTTGGAGTAAATGCCAATAAATAACCGGATACAGTCGAAAATATTGAATGATAACTATCATATGGATGTATGAAAGCGGAAAAACAATCAATGACTTAGATCGGTGAGGTGTCGATCGCACCGAGAACCGAGGAGTTGGAACGCCACCTATGCACAGCAAATGTTTCGAATAGAATCGTACCTGTTTTTTTAAGTGTTGTGAGCTTTAGTATTGGTACTATTGTACTAATACTGAATACATGCATGGGATGATTTAGTTGAGTTAGCAGGGGTATATAGACCACGGAGTTCTTATAAGTATAAGCGTATAAGTAGAAGCCGCAAAACTTTGAATTATTATCAGTTTACGTGGGGTTTATATGAGTCGTATGAGTCGTATTTTACAGACACAAAAAGCATATCACAACCGTTTATAAGGAACACACAGATTGGCTCTACTAGATTATTGCCTTCTTATTCATGTGTTTCGAAATCTTCACAGAAACTTTGCCATTATATTCATATGTTTTGAAATCTTCAAATAAAGCCTAGTTTGCTTTAGATCAAAATAACTACGCGCCGTTGGTAATGCTTCCCCTAATATCTGAATTAGCGCTCTCACGTGAGTCTTAACTGCCCGCGTAGCGTAATGGTTAACGCGTCAGACTTCTATTAGTAGTCACTTGTGATTGCAATCTGAAGGTTCTGGGTTCGAGTCCCAGCGTGGGTGTTTTTTTGTTGTTCCAAAAACAACCACAAACGATTCAGTAACTCATGAATCAATGGAGAAGCTTGATCTTTTACCCTCATTTACTTTCGAATTTCGTTTTATTTCATAACTTCATTCATCTTAAATATTAGTCCTATTGGTGCCATTATATATAACCAGCCATAACCGTCATGGTCTCCACATAAGCAAAAATCCGGCTTTCGTCCTCAAAGAGAGCAAATTTAAACTCACAGCTCCTTTAACCTTATCTGGGAAACATTTGACGGGAATTTCTCCAGTCTATAAAGAGCAATTAAGCTTGCAACGGCTGCGATGAGAATCAATGCGAGGGTAGTGACTGCAACCTTTACACCACTCCCGCTCGAACAAAAAAAGAACCCCCTCTTCGGGAGGTGGATCGTTTGGGCTTTGAGCTGGCTCTGGTATCTGAAATATCCGAGTCATTGGAATAGATCACAGATTCCTCACTACCGAGTGAAAACTTTTTCAGCTTTGAATCAAAAGAAGATGGTAAGCTATCTTCTAATCTTGACGTTGCCTCGAGTTTTCGAATCTTTGATTCTAGAAAATGGTTCTTTTTGAGCAGATTGTCTACCTGTAGTCTTGACGAGTTGTACTGACTTGTTAGGTATTGAACTTCCGACAGTTGTCTGTTGTGTGCCTGTCTAAACTTTCCTAACTCTCTTTGCAACGTTGTTACACGACTTTCCAGATCTGCGTTTTCCATGGGTCCCTCTTTTTGGGCTTCCAGCGCATAAACTCGGGCCTGCAAACTCTCGATCAGTTCACCCAATTCTTCGTTAGCAATCTCCGCATATACCAGAGTTTCTTCCTTCTCCTTGAGTGTATCCATCAGGTCTTGATTCAGAGACTTGGTGACGTTGGCTGACTCTTGCAGAGAATGAACTGTTTGTTCATAATCTGTGATAATAGATTCAACAGCGGACTGGAACTCAGTGGATCTCGTGATTCTATCCTTTCCTGATTCTACACTGCCTGTATATGGGGAGTCTAATCCAGTACTAATGGAGCTCACTGTACTAGTATCTCTGGTTCCACCAATCTTAGGCGTAGATGGATACGATCCATAAACATGTTCGGATATCTCTTCATTCAAGTTAATGTCATCGCTCTGTTTGGCTTCAATTTCTCCATACAAGCGACTGTCTATGGATCGAGTTGTTGATGAATCAAATGTGGCAGCATCGTAAAATTGAGCCGAGCTATTGGATTCAGCTTTGGCTTTCCAGTATTGAACCTCCTGTTGTAGAAGGTCAACCGAATTCAACAGATCATCCTTGCTAGATCGTACTTGCTGAATTTCAGGATTAAGCTGTATTGCTCTAGCTCGCTGAGCATAAGAGAGGGTGCTTAGGGTTTCAGACACATATTGAGTATCAGGAGTCACACAGGCAATCAAGAACGTCACAGCTTTGCCTCCAAGGGAATCTTGCAATGTCCTTGTCAGTTTTGAATCCCGGTATGATACATGCGATGGCGAGGGAGACGAGAGCTGAGATATGACTTTTCCCAGGGCGGTCAGTCCAGAGTTGATAGAGATTCCCTCCTTGACTCTGAATTCATTGGTATTTCCACTAGTTTTCAATCGTTCGCTTCCAGCAAGGTCAACGAGGTTAAGCTTACTGGTGACGGTCGTTATGATTCCTGTAACCGGATCTAACTGTTTCTGAGTGAGATTTATAGTGAAAATAGCATGCGACCGAGAGGAGTGGAAGTTCAGCAAGGTTGAATCGGTGTGGCGAGATGACGATCCTTTATCGAGAATTGCCAGCAGTTCCGAAGCACTTTCAACCACCACTTCTGTCAAGCCCTTTACCTTAATACTACCTTTAGCATCTTCTCGTATGCTGATCACAGATTTGGCCCGACTATCAGGTGGTACCAGCAAATCTCGGAGTTGCTCATTATAAATCTCCATGTAAGTCACAGAAATGGCCCATGGTTTAGAATCTAGATGAATGTCATGACTACCCAAGCGATTGCGAAAAGAAGGGTTGGCTGAAGGTGGCCGAATGAGAAGAGAGTTCCGCCTAGAATCTCCAATTTGCCCGTTATTATAAGATGGTTCACTGCTTAGCCCATTTTCCAAGCTAGTAAATAGCTCCACAGCGGCTCTATGACTGATTCCTAACCCTGCTTGATCAGAATTATGAACTAATTCATCTGCGGTACCCATTGTAAAACTTTTACCGGAACCAGATTGTCCATAAGCCATAATTGACACATTATAACCCTGTATAATGTTTGGAATACACGCGGAGACGTGATTCCAGATGTCTTGCTGGGTTGTTAGTTCATCAAACACCTTGTCATAAACAAATCGTTTCTTTATCAGCTGTGAAGCCACGGTAACCGAGTTTCTGCTTATGAGTTGAATAGATCTCTCGACCGGCTTAGAACTGCTAATATCACCACCAGCTTCATTTGTACCATGATACGCACCATGGTCTCTGCCCGGCCCATGACTTGTAACTTTTCCAACTGGAGGCCTCACTCGTACGACCACGTTTACAGCGACTTTAGCAACTCCCTTAGGAGAAGGCGAAAAGGTCCCAACTTCATCTATAGAAAGTTGTGATCCATCATTTCTAGGAAGAAACATAGATTGCCGTGGGGATTTCGGACTTGAAGGCACAAACGAGGGCGACATGGGTCCAGAGCCCATACTTGCCCGTCGCATGGTGCTCTCGTCGTTGGCGTGCTAGTGATATATATCAAGTGCCTCTAGCTCTCCTTTAAAAGGTACATAAACCAACCTTGGTCTAGCTGACACTGCCTAACTATCTGAATCTATCACCATTCGGTAGAAACTATTGCCTGTGCTGAGATATCTCAAATATACCAGTTCCGTTCGCCATGTAACGCCAGTTAACACCAGTTGGATAATAATTATTTAAAGCTAGGGCGCATCAAAACGCACGTGAGTTGGACGCAGGAGATTGCCGGAATGGCCCACACATTAGCCCCTAACCACAAGTATGAGCGCGAAGATTGGATCACAGGGGTGGTGGATAGACAGATCGGATTGAAGCTGGCTCGAGTAATTGACCAGTTAATACACCAGCGGTCCAGTTACTAAGATCCCATCTCGGTCGTCATCTAATTCAGGGGTATGACACAAGGTGTCTCAGATTCGGACGCGTGAGTTGCAGCGAAGGTAGTTGTGTGCATGTAGAGGAGAATCAATGACTTAGTTTCTGCTCTCAACCTAATTGGAAGATAGATCTAGATGTTTACTATGTTTGTAAAGGAACAAATTTGACCAATAGTCCAGATTGTAGGAACTAATTTGACCTTTGAACATGCCATCATCTTTCACTACTGAAACGACCTCGCCCCACTGCAATTAAGAACTGCGGCTGAGGGCAGTGAGGGGCAATTAACTAGAGCCAGTGCTTGGAGACAATCTTGAATAAGATGAACAAGCAGTGGGAATGGAAAGATGGTGATCCAATCGGATTCGTGAAGCCAAATTGAGCCTCACAAGCTGAACAAATTCAAATCTCTTTATTTAAATTCGGAGTCAGATTAGTGTTTGTATAACCTCCCTCACAGTGGACTAGTAGCACTATTGCGGTGCGGTGGTTGAAAGTCTGCTGAGAGACAGCCGCACATGCTCACCTTAACTGGCGCTCTGAGCGGTTCAGAAGTCGGTAACATCTGAGGTCCAGGAGGGTCACAGTTTGGTTGAGGTGAATGCTAACAGTCTATCAGACAAAGTAGAAGAAGGGCAAGGTGACTTGAATGAGAAGAATTTCAAGAGAACATCAATTACTAAATTCACACTAACCGGCTTTGGTTCGCCTGCATGTAGAGAATCCCCAAAAAGATGGAACTCAACACGTATGACGAAGTTATTTCGAATTTCTCGGACCCAGATTTTGTTCCTCACGCTCTTTTAGATGAGACGTTAGCGAAATATCGCAATCCAATCCAATTAGATGAACTGCATGCTACCTCAACCAGATTATTATCTCAGCTTGACAGCCAGTCGAAAGATCTCACCTCCCAATTAGAAGTACTTACTTCGGACATCACAAGGGCGTCCAATAAGATCCAATATGAGATGGAGTTATTGCGATCCGATGTGTCTGGCCTGGTCCAAGATATGGACGAGAGTTGTGGGCCCAAAATTTCTCAATTAGAGAACATCCACTCTGACAATAAATCAGTTGACGAGTTGGAGAAACTAGCTAGAGCTAAGGGACGAATGCTGCAAGTACAGCAGATATTTATTGAAGCAAAACAGTACGACGAGAATTCAATCACAATCGAATTAAAGCAATTACTTGATGCAGGAAAGCTGGACTCTGCTCGGATATTGGTTAACAAGTATGAGAATTTGGTTCCAATTTGGAAGGGTACGTCGATATATTCTGCAAGGAAGAGATTCATTGAAGGATTACAAAGGGAGATTGGAGCTTACGAAGCTAAGCATGGGCCACAACCACGAGCAGGTTTTGATCCACAGACTTCGAAGGCGGGTGGTTATATGACTTCCAAATATGATTCAAACGACAGTAGTGGTGTGGTGTCTAGGGATGATAGTGCCAAACGATTAGGAGCCAATTCTGCTTCAGACAAGCCACCTCCCACAGAATCATATTACCGCCTAATTGATTCATTACAGCGGAAAATCGGATACAATTAATTAAATAAAAGAAAAAAAAGCATATGCCAAGGGTAGGGTATCAGATCTCTATGCAGCTGGATCTTCTCTCATGATAGTTTCTACATCCTCAGAGTTGAATATATGTGCAGTCTGCTTGAGTTCTTGGACTAATAATGGCAGAGATTTGTCTCCAAAATCTTTGGCCATACGCATCTTGTCAAGATCATCGGCAAACTCTGTCGTTACCATTTTGAGATACTTTTCTTCAAAGCTCTTGGAAAATTCACCTTCAGGTTTAATATCAAGTTCTTCTGGAATTAACAATCGCTATCGTTAGTACCGATTCCAATTTTTTTTTTTTTCAGTCTCACTGGAATCACAATTCCATTAATGAGTGATCTTTTATGTAACTTACTGGATGTGTGGTTGAAGTTTCGGGCAAGGGAATGTCCATGTCAACATCTTCAGTTTCATCGGCTTCTTTTACCTGTAAACATTAGTATGATTCCGATGGAAAAACTAGCATATTGACAGCATAGATGCACTGCTATTAATGGTTTCTAATAACAGAATTGGTTGTTCCCAGTCACAACACCAATTTGAAAATATCTAGTATCTTTCACCACCCACTTTACTCACATTTTCGACCGTTGAGGTCTCTCGGTCATCTAAAGTGTTGTCAGCACTACTCTCATCTGAAGAGGAGTCTGATGAATCGGAAAAGTCTTAGAAAGTTAGCATAAGCTTACATATCTGACAAAAAAATAGGCACTGGTATCTTACCCTGTGTTCTAGACTTCTTTCTCCGCCTTCGCTTCGTGATATCGCTTTCAGATCTACCCATCTATTCTCCTAGTTGTTGTATTGTGTCTGCAGCACTTGTTCATATTTTTTTCCTCATGGGATTTTTCAGTCAGATAATCTTCTTATCGGAAGCCAGCCGCGTGTCGGAGCACCCCCATCACGGTGACAATAAATTAACCTCGTGAGACGCGCACGACCTGATCAATAGATAGAAATATATTTTCTCAAGTTAAGATTGCGGTACCGAAGTGAGTTTATGAGTTCAGCATATAGATTGAGTGAATAACCTGAAGCAAACAATGACAAGTCAACAACTTCCCTCCCAGATGAGCTATGGCAATGAGGAAGTAGACAAGCTGGTCACTGAGGGCCAGAAAGCCTATGCGTTGAAACGGTTCGAGGCGGCTACGGAAAGCTTTGGTAAAGCCTGTGAAGTGTATACTGCAGAGAAAGGACACGACAATCCAAATCTATTATATACTTATGGTAAATGTCTGTTTAAAGTGGCAGTTTCTCAGTCTGCTATTCTGGGCGACAATGCACCTACTGAGCTCCCAGAGGATACAACAGAAACCGGGAATGAGGATAGTGAGAGCAACCAAACTGAACACGGTGAAAATGACGATGGAGACAAAAAAGATGATGGAGGTGACCAGGAGGATGGAGCAGCCGAAGGTCAAGATGAAGCAGAGCAAGAGGAATCGGACTTTGAGGTCGCATGGGAAATTTTAGATCTAGCAAGAACATTATTTCTGGAACAACTAGAATCAAAAAATTCCGAAGAGGATGCGGTTCAGTCAGAAGAGACTCGTGATATCAAAGCTAAACTCGCTGATACTTACGATCTTTTAGGAGAGGTCTCAATCGAGTCTGAGAACTTTGCTCAAGCTTCAGAGGATCTGGCATCTGCGCTAAAATTCAAACAAGATCTTTATCCTCCTGAATCGACTTTAGTTTCAGAAGCCCATTATAAGCTCTCGCTCGCTTATGAATTCACCTATGATCAGAACGATGATACTAACAAAACCAGCCGGCTTAAGGCTGTTGATCATATGACCAAAGCAATTGAAAGCGTTAAGTTACGTATTGATTCCACTGGCCAAGATGACCCAGAATTGGTTAGAGATCTGGAGGAACGCTTAAATGAGTTAAAGAGCAGTACTCAAGAGTCAACTGAAGACGAGAAAGCGAAGGTACTTGAAGGTATCATTGGTAAAGTCGTGGGTACCGCACAAGATGGTGGTGGTAGTGACAGCAGCACTAATGCCACTAGTAGTGCCAGTGGTTCATCAGCAAAATCTCAAATCTTCCAGGCTCTCAACGAGGCTACGAAAAACGCTAACGATCTCAACTCGCTAATCAAGCGCAAGAAGCCTGACACTAAGCCGGCAACGAACAACAATGACTCGCAAAAAAAGTCACGAAAGGTTTGACCAGTTATGTAATTATATCAATATGAAGTCTCCCCTTTAGTCCATATCCACAGTTTAAACCCAATCAATCTCACCCACTCTCTCTCCTCCTCACTTCCTCAATCCTCCTCTCTCCGCCTTACCACCTGGTTCATCCTCCCCGCCTCACCTTAAGCATTCCCCTGTGTAGCCGCACATACCCCCCAACCTATCCCAATTGCCAGGTTTTCACTTTTGAAAGGGCCTACCCCTGTTTTAGACAGTAGTGAGAACAATAAACATAGCCGGGGAGGTTTGAGAACACGATAGCGACAGAATTAAGGAGGAGGGTCGTGTAAGAGTTTTAGTTTGACAGTGTGGGTTAGTTCTCTTTATATTACTGCCATTATCTGATCGTATATTCCGCGTTTGGCTAGTGTTCTTATCCGCCTACTATTTATTATATTTTTTTTCTGTTGAAAATACTACTCGATACGCGATAGAATCGCGTGAACCAGCTTTAACATGCCAGCTCAAGGTAAGTGAGATTGTTGACGGTGGTTAATATAAAATGCCCAAGAATAATTTTTCTTCTGAGCATTCTACAGAGAGTGTTTGGTCCATTTCAGGGGGTGTTTGGACCAGAGCAACTCAGTGAAGTGTTTCGATGTTTGAGTGTCATACCTGAGTTATAAACGCGTGGTTTGCTGTCGTACTAGCATTTGATGAGGTTCAACTAGGAACATACCAGCCACTAAAGATTTGTTGATAAGATGCTAACTGATTAGATCGTTCTGGTGCCCCAGTGGCAGTAGAAGCACCATCGATTGCTCCTCTCGCCATTGAGCCAATGGACCAGAGTATTCACTCTCCTGTTATCAACGCAGGGTCGCCGGCTGGTGGTCATGAATCCTCAGTAGGTCATGAGTCTGCACCTCATACTAATGGGGGGCTGTCACAGTCAACGATCATTCGACGGAAGATTAACGGATACGTTGGATTTGCCAATTTGCCTCAGCAATGGCACAAGAAGTCTATTAAGAGTGGATTTAACCTGAATCTAATGGTTGTGGGAGAAACTGGACTTGGAAAAAGTACTCTAGTCAACACTCTTTTCAATATGGGTCTCTATCCGGCTAAGTCTCGCAAAGATCCGGGAAGTGAGATTCCTAAAACAATCGATATCGAGACCGTGGAGGCAGACTTAGAGGAGAACGGAGTTCGGCTTCATCTTACTGTTATTGATACTCCAGGATTCGGTGAATTTGTCAACAATAATGATTCATGGAAGACTATTGTCGATGACGTTGATCAGAGATTTGATGCGTTTCTGGAAATGGAAAACAAGGTATCTCGTACTAGTTTTGAGGATAACCGTATTCATGCTTGTGTCTATTTCATTCAACCTACCGGCCACTCGCTAAAGCCATTGGATATCGTGGTTATGAAGAAACTACACAAGAAGGTTAATCTGGTACCTGTTATCGCCAAGGCTGACACTCTGACTGAGGAAGAAGTAACTGCTTTTAAGAATCGGATTTTGGATGATATCCAGTATCAACAGATTGAGATCTTTCAGCCTCCTCGATATGATAATGATGATGAAGAAACCATAGCTGAGAACGAGGATATCATGGAGAAGGTACCGTTTGCTGTGGTTGGGTCGGTTGATGGAGTAAAGACCGCTGACGGTCGCACAGTCCGTGGCCGAGCGTACCCTTGGGGTGTTATTGAGGTTGATAACGAGGACCACTGTGATTTTGTCAAGCTTCGACAGTTGCTTATTAGAACTCACCTGGAAGAACTTCGAGAGCGAACTGCTAACGTCTTGTATGAGAATTATCGAACCGAAAAGTTATCCAACTTGGGCATCCAGCAGGACCACTCTGTTTTCAGAGAAGTTAATCCAGGGATGAGGCAAGAAGAAGAACGAGCTTTACATGATGCTAGAATTGCTAAGATGGAAGCTGACATGAAGGCTGTGTTCCAACAGAAGGTTAGTGAAAAGGAACAGAAGCTCAAGCGCTCTGAGGCGGAGTTATTTGCACGACACCGAGATATGAAGGAGCAACTTCAACAACAGAAGCGAGAGCTTGAGGAAAAGAAAGCCAAGCTGGAGACAGGAAGAGCACAAGAAGAGAAGAAGAGTCGAAAGGGATTCTCATTGCGTTAGTTTCAGTCTGCTGATGTTTTTAGCTGTATTGTTTGGAGATGCTTTGACTAATCTCTGGTTAGCTTACCACCCTCACTCCTGGTACCGAATCCAACATGTGGTGCAAGTTTGATACTTTGCTCTTTCTTTCTCTTTCTTCCTTTCAGGAGTAAGAATAAACCCAACTACAACCGCCACATTCACATCAACTAAACATTCTCTTTTCAACTGCTCCATGTGTATCTGTGGATCCTTTTTTTTTTTTGCTCTTACACCCGCCGGAATACAAATCTACTAGGCTCTTGTGTTCAGAATTTCAATAGATTACTAGCTGGTGTATTACACGCTGAATCAATTGTGCCTCAAATTGTGATATTAGCATAGAAATAACTTTATTAGCGAAAGATTTGGCGTTTGTGTTCCATTATATGCCCTTATAGTGATATCTGTTTGTATTCCATTACATGCTCTTATCACGACGTTTGTTCATATTCCATTACATGCGCTTATTACGACGTTTGTTCATATTCTACTGCATGCCCTTATCAGAGAACTCTGTTCATATTTCACCGCACTAGTTGGCGCATCAATAGTTGTCACTTGTTTGCCTACCGTAACCTACTGAACAACTGATACTTCCAGGCACTGCAAGCGTGCGAGCTGCCGAGCGCCGAAAGCCAACTTACAGGTCAAAGTAACGTGAACCCAAATTAGTTAAAGGAGGTAGCACTCAGTACAAGGAGATAGTAGGTGAAACGCGGTTCAGCAAGTGAAACGTTAGTGACAAAGTTGTTGGAGTTTTTGTGACTTGAATCGCACGATCTATATTTTTCAGTCCTTGTAAGGAGGAGATTTTTTTTTAGTAACTGAGCTGAAGTTTGGTTGCTTAGGTTGCTAGTTTGTGGCGAAGGTTTTCACTTGAGGTGGCTACGGATTTGAGAAAAACACAGATTTTCGGGGAATTTCGTTGGTTATTAGCGATTCTTAATCTTTAACTTGGTCTGGTTTAGTAGTTAAAACAATGTCTGATTCGGCCAGCTCCCACCACTCAGCACAGTCTCCACCCACTTCCGCACATTCTTCGGGACATACAAAATCTGGAGGGATTCAAGCTTTGGTTCGTACTACACAGTTTATATGGTTTGTGGGTCATGTACTTGTATTATCTGGTGCGGTATTCTACGGCTTGTTTTCGTTCAAGATTTTCAGAGCTCCTTCATTTCCCAAGTTTTGGTATAAGGAGGCTTATGTTGCGATCATCTTTACGTTCTCAATCATTCTCAATCAGACGTACCGATCACGAACTCCCACCGTTCATGCTCTGGTAGCTGATGATAACGTTCACTATGTTCTACTAGCGTTCTTATGGTTATTCACCAAGCCAAGCTTCTGGACTCTTCCACCATTTGTAGTGTTTTCTCTGTTTCATGTCCTGACCTACAGTCGGTCTTATTTGCTTCCAGCCTTAGGACATGGAGCTCACTCACCTTTATCCACTCAAATCGGTCACTTCGTATCCTCTTACAATGATCGATTTATGATGCTTGCTGCTTCAGTTGAATTCTTTCAGCTGTTCAGACTGGGGGCTAAAGCCCTTACCTTTCGAAAGGGTACGTTGGTTCCATTTTTGTTCTACTTTGTGTTTCTCAAACTTAGATACGATAGTTCCATCTTCACTCGGTCAGTAATCAAGCAATACGAGGTTCGACTTGATGGGTTACTCTCTCACCCTAGTGTGCCAGTTCCAGTGCGCAATGCTTGGCTTCAGTTTAAGCACTTTGTTCGACAGACACTAGGAAGTGTATCTGTTTCTCCCAACTCTCATGCTCACCGATCTCAGTAAGGTTCGGCCGACCACCCACTGTCACATTGTTCGTAGTACTCGGCACTCTAGCCGCTAGTAAATGGATTGACTGGCAGTTATTTGGAATGGCTAACGAATTCTTTATATACACTACAGAGCAGTAACTTAATGACTAGGCTGATTGGTGAATGGTTTGGTGGTGGTGGTGCTTTCTCTAGCTTATGGATTCAATCCTACTTCGAAGTAGCTACTATATAGATGGTCGCGGTCTCGCACGGCTGACACGGAACAAACAATTGTCATGTCGAGAGACCTAGAAATTGAGCAATTGAGATATATAACAAGCATCAATAGAGACGCTATTCTAATCGTATTAAGTATGAGGAGATGATTGGACATGTCAATAATGACAACGGTACGTATAAGTGTTATTATTTTGTAGAACCCTGGACGGGGGTATCTAAAGAATGGTAATAAATGATGATGATGATAATGAATTTTTCGACTTGGATTCTAGAAATGATACAATTTTTGGAGGTCATGAAGAAACCAAACTAAATATTGCTAATCTTCTCGCTGAAAGCTATTCAATTAAAACATTCGGTTTCTGCTCTTGTGACATTATATAAATATAATTGGCATGGTGCTAACATTGTAGCTACCATCTAATATTCGGTTATGTAACTGGAAGTCAGTGTCGCGGAACTCCAAATTACTTTGTTCCAGCGTTCACCAAATTAGTCGATTCCATCACACGCCGCAGTCGAGAAGCTTTTCCAAACAGTCTTCTTCTATCCAGAGAGATGATACAAACGAGAGAGCCGAGCTTGTCGACCGAAACCGGGCATTGTTCAAATCTTATTCAAACGAACAGCTTTACCCATTGATAGATTCCACTCATGTTGAAGGGTCTCGATTGATCCGAATTGAGGAATACCGAAAAAGTATGGAGGATTCAGAAATTCTTAGCACTGATCCTGACACATCTCAACGATTCACTTTACAGGGTCGTATACGTACCATGAGATATGTGAGTCGAGGATTAGTATTTGTGGACATTACGCAAGACTTCTCCAAGGTCCAATTGGTGCTTAACTTCAAAAGGTTACAGAAGCTGGTGTCAGAGCAGAAGATAGCTATAGGCTTCGACATAAGCCATTTAGAGAGCTTTGAAACTGCATACAAATATATCAGACGTGGAGATCATATCTCTGCCACCGGATTACCATTTCGCACCAGCAGTGGAGAGTTGTCACTCCTACTAGATAGTGAACCGAAAATAATCTCCCCATGCTTACATCCTATCCCCTCCAATTTTTCTAATGCCACCAGTCGATCTCACAACAGGGTGGTAGACTTGTTAGCTAACCCAGAATCACGGAGCATAATCCTTGCTAGGGCCACCATTATTTCAGCTATTCGACAATTCTTCTTGGACCGAGGGTTTTTGGAAGTACAAACACCACTTCTTTCCTCACACGCTGGAGGAGCCATGGCAAAGCCATTCATAACTCATTCGAACGCTCTCGACACGGGCGACCGTCAGGTGGAGCTATCGCTACGAATCGCACCTGAGTTATGGCTCAAACGTCTAGTAATTGCAGGGTTTGATAAGGTGTTTGAGATTGGCCAGTGCTTCAGAAACGAGGGCATTGACGCTACACATAACCCTGAATTCTCAAGCTGTGAGTTTTATCAATCTCATACTAATCTAACCCAACTGATTCAGATGACTCAAGAGCTTCTCAACAGTGTTGTAGATGCAGTAGCAAAAAAGCATCCAGAGTTTTCCGATTCCATCTCAAAGTTGCAAGACTCCTTCCAGAACTCCAATTCACCTGTTCTCATTGATTTTCTTAGTCATATAGAGACCAAAACTGGAGTTGCTCTACCCCGTGATTTGGAAAGCATTGATAACTTGAAGGATTATTGCTCTCGGGTGGGGGTTGAGTTATCTCTCACTGCAGAGCAGGTAACACCATCCAGGATTATGGATAAGCTGGCAACTGCGTTCATTGAGCCAGATTGTGTTGCACCTACATTTGTCATCAACCATCCTAAATTCATGGCTCCTTTGGCGAAATCAACCATTGTTACTGACAAAAATGGTATCAAGCGTCAAGTTTCACGCAGATTCGAGCTGTTCATCGGCGAGAAGGAGTACGCAAATGCTTATGAAGAGGAGAATTCTCCTGAAAATCAACGAGCAAACTTTGAAAAGCAGTATCAACTTGCTGGTCACGATCCCGAAGAGCCGCAGTTAGACATATCCTTTACTGATGCTATGGAATGGGGTCTTCCTCCTACAGGAGGTTGGGGATTGGGAATTGACCGGCTTGTCATGCTGCTGACCGGGTCATCTCGCATAAACAATGTCTTGACATTTGGAGGTGTGAAGGTAGTAAACTATCAGTGAACATTGTCCAAGTAATTTCTTGAATTACTGAAGCCAGACAAGAGAAATTGACTGTCCACCTGGCTCTCTTGTATTATAGTTGTATATACAATTACTCTAACAGATCGGTGTTCTACCATTCCTTCCTCGCTCTGAACCTCTGAACCTCCGGGCCCGGATCCAACCCTAACCCAGTTTGTAACTCGCACAGGCTTATCGATATTAAAGTGACGACGCGTATAGAAAATAGAATGATAATTTGAGTATACGATTAGAAGGATTAAGCGGGAAGAAAGGTACCATAGTGAGGAATATTCAAAGAATGGATAGAAGCAGTACTTTTACAAGTAATACCAGCTCAGATTCACTACTTTCAGCCAATTCAGTATTTTCCAACAATTCTGATGCTACACACCACGCTAGTATACGAACAGAAAGTTCTGTCTCGGTAGAAGAATGGTCTGAAGCTACTGATGTTGATGAAGAAGTGAAGGAATTTATTCCACCATCGTTACACGACAAAAATACTATGAATATTCACGACACATTCACCTTTCATACCGGAATTCCTCAAGGTATTGGAGCTGGTGAACAATGTATTCTGGGAGTAGACGAGGCAGGAAGAGGTCCGGTACTGGGACCCATGGTATACGCATTGGCATACTGTCCTAAGGCATTCTCTGACGAATTAGCTGGTCTCGGATTTGATGATTCAAAGGTTCTCAGCCATAAGAGCCGAGTGTCATTGTTACAGCAATTATGCGATAAGCAAAACCTAGGTAATTCTGTAGGATGGATCACGACTATAATGAGCGCCCGAGATATTGGCATGGGTATGCTTCGACCAGAAGATCAAGGCATTCTCAACCTTAACCAGCAAGCCCACGACACTACCATTGCTCTTATCCAGTCAGTGATAGATGCTGGAGTCAACGTAAACGAGCTCTACGTAGATACCGTGGGCCCACCTCACAAATACCAGGCAAAGCTAGAGGCTAGATTCCCTTCAATATCGAGAGTAACCGTGGCTAAGAAGGCAGATTCACTTTACCCAATTGTCAGTGTAGCATCTATCTGTGCAAAGGTGACTCGCGACGCTTATCTAGTTCATAACGACGAAAGTAATGGCACGTGGGGGTCAGGATACCCTTCGGATCCAAAAACCGCTAATTGGCTTAAGAACTCAATGGATCGAGTGTTTGGTTGGGGGCATATGGTCCGATTCTCTTGGAAGCCAACTCAAGATGCCCTTGAACATCCTCAGCGTGGGGTATTAGTAGAGTGGGCGGATGACCTTTCTCGGAAAAACTCAAAGGCCGGAAAAACACGCGGCTCGATAACCACGCTGTTTACCGAACCGACTAATAGCCACACATCGAGCAGGGTCACGACACGGTTCTATGGAAAGAGTGTCCAGCGAATCTTGTGATCTATTTCTAAGAGCCAAAGGGACTGTAATCTGTTGATTGATACAGATATTTCATTGGATATGCATTGACCATCCTCCCCGCCCTCTTCTTCGCGATGAAAATGTCCTTACCTTTCTCACTTTCTATATTTCATCTAATAACTGGTTCGCGGGCCCGGGTCGAATGGCTCCGGAGAGCTCCGACCACCAACACGCACGGCTGCAACCCCCCCCCCAACATTCAACCTGACGGTATTTTTCCCATTTTTCAGTACTATTTTTTATAATTCGTTTGCACTGTTTGCTGGTTCAGCTTTAGATAATGTCAGCAGCTCTTCTTTCTCAGCGAGCCGCTATTCGCGGAATCGCTAGGGGTCTGACTTGTACTAGGTATGTATTTGGATGGTGGTAATTTAAATTGGGCTCCTTTGTATTACCCTGAGGATGGAACGCATTGATTGCCTAAGATGAGTTATTCCGAACTTTAGAACTATGAAGGTTGTGATATAGTACTGGAAGGGAGAAATTTGATACCTGAAATTGTTACTATTTCTCAAGCCTGGTCTATTAGTGTTTGATATCTTCTCTCTATTGAATTGCGGTCTTTCTGTTGCCTCAGTGGTTGTTGAAGGTTGTACGGGGTTGCGTTCGATCATTTGACCGCCCATCTCCGATTCGGCCAGATCCGGGTTCAGTGGGTGATTGGAAATAGGACAACAGCACCTATGTTTACGTCTAGTTGCAGTTGATTATACGGGCACATACAAGACACACAACTGTGGTCTTTGATTTCGCTTTTTGACAATGACATGCTAACAATACTAACATTAGATTCGCCCCTACTCCTTACCTTGCTAGACTATATTCTTCAAAATCATGGCCCTCTCATACCGTGATCAGTATGCCTGCTTTGTCTCCTACAATGACCATGGGTAACGTTGGAACCTGGCAGAAGGCTGTTGGTGACAAGCTGAGTCCTGGTGAGCCTCTGGTCGAAGTGGAGACTGATAAGGCTACAATGGACTTTGAGTTCCAAGATGAGGGCTACCTTGCTAAGATTCTTCTTGAGACTGGTGAAAAGGAAGTCCCAGTTGGTAAACCCATTGGAGTTTTCGTAGAGGATGAGGGTGATGTTAGTGCTTTTGCTGACTTCACTCTGGCTGACGCTGGAAACGCTCCTGAAGCTCCCGCTGCGGCAGAAAAAGCCCCAGAGCCTGCTGCTGCTCCGGAGCAAGCAGAGACTTCTGCTAGCAAAGAAAAGGCTTCATCCACGTCTTCTTCTTCCGACTCGTCCGCTTCTGGTGATCGAATTCTTGCCTCTCCTATTGCTAAGACCATTGCTCTTGAGAAGGGTATTAACCTTCGTGAAATTAAGGGATCCGGACCTGGTGGCCGTGTAATCAAGCGTGATGTCGAAAACTACGTTCCTAAGCCTGCATCCACCGCTGCTGCTGCCACCCCTGCTTCTGGTTCCAGTGCCTCTGCTGCTGCTGCCTCCTCCGCTGAATATGAGGATGTCCCGATTTCCATGATGCGAAAGACCATCGCAAACCGACTGACTGAATCTAAGCACATCAATCCAGACTATATTGTGTCATCGACTGTTTCCGTCAGCAAGCTTCTTAAGCTTAGAGCTTCTTTGAATTCGGTTGCTGAGGACCGATACAAGCTGTCAGTCAATGATATTCTTATCAAGGCAGTTGCTGCTGCTTCTAAGGCCGTTCCTACTGTCAATTCCGCTTGGCTAGAGAAGGAGGGTGTTATCCGTCAGTTTAAGAATGTTGACGTCTCTGTTGCAGTCGCCACTCCTACTGGTCTTATCACCCCCGTAGTCCGCAATGCTGACACTAAGGGACTTGCTGCTATTTCCAGCGAAGCCAAGTCCCTTGGAAAGAAGGCTCGTGACAACAAGCTTCAGCCTGAGGAATACCAGGGTGGTACCATCACCATTTCCAACATGGGAATGAACCACGCTGTATCCATGTTCACTGCTATCATCAACCCTCCTCAGAGCGCTATTTTAGCGGTAGGAACCGTTGAACGACGTGCAATTGAGGATCCTGAGTCTGAGACTGGTGTTGCTTTTGACGATGTAATGACAGTGACCGCTACTTTCGATCACAAGACTGTCGATGGTGCTGTTGGAGGTGAATGGATCAAGGCCCTAAAGCGTATCATCGAGAACCCTCTTGAGCTTCTGCTGTAAGCCAAAATCGTGTATTGAGTAGCCAATTTGATATTCTCAATTGGTATTTTTAACTTTTCACACTTATAATCATTTTTGCTTCATTGTACAGACAATAATATCCTTTCGTTTCCATATTATCTTCACCAATTGAACACAGTCATCGTCCTTTTGATGCTAGAGTTGCCCTTCTAAAGTGTGTCACTAACCAACGTACTTACTACCACCGCCGAAACACGCCGCCGACACACGGACTGTTTATAGCCCTCGATTTAGGCTGAGTAGGTGAGCGTAAGTTAATCCATCAGACGGTTCAGATAGCATTTTCAACTTGGGGTTGCTTGATGCTGTAACAAATGGTGAGTACACGAGCCTAGGATAGCTAGACAATCTCATGATTCAGCTTCGCGTTACAATTTTACCTGATTGAGTGATAGAAAGGATTTTGGCTATAGACTATCTACTATATGGGATCTTGAAACTAACTCTCTAGAATTTTGAATCAATCGAAGACGTGGATGGCGTACGATTAACCTGGAATGAGTTCCCCGCTAATGCTTCACAATCCTCGGAGGCCGTAGTGCCCGTCGCCACGTTATACTCTCCACTGAAGCGACCAATTTCGACACAACCTGAGGATGGAGGTGTCCCTTTAGCTCAGTACGAACCCCAAGTTTGTCGCAATTCGCAGTGCAGAGCAGTTCTAAATCCATTTTCTTTAGTAGATTTGAGATCCAACACTTGGACCTGTAGATTCTGTGGCCAGCGAAATGTATTGATGCAGCGAGCATCAACGACAGCAGTAGCTGATGAACAGGGACAAACTATGGATGGAGTGCCTTTGGAGCTTTTACCCGCATCTACTACAATTGATTACGAACTTACGAAACAAGCACCAGTAGCACCGATTTTTTTCTTTGTTATTGACGTATGCCAGGATCAAGAGGGCCTTGATGCGCTTAAGGATTCCCTTTTAGTATCCCTAAGCCTAATACCTCCGAATGCGTTAATTGGAATGATAACGTTTGGGCGGCATGTTCAATTACATGAAATCGGGTTCTCTGCAGGGCAGAAGACAACAGTATTCAATGGTTCTCGTGATTATAAGCCACGAGACCTTCAAGAGACCCTTGGCTTCCTGGTGATAGGTGATGGCCCCAAGCCTCGCCCCACAGAAACAGGAATTCGAGTTGCGTCTAGATTCTTATTACCAGCACAAGAAGCTGAATTCCAATTGACCAACATATTAGAACAACTCACTGTCGACCCATTTCCCAGCCCTAGCATGGACAAGAGAGCTCTTCGTTCTACTGGTGGAGCCCTGAACCTAGCAATCAGTGTACTTGAAATCGGTTTTCCCAATTCTGCTTCTCGAGCGATGTTGTTTTCTGCCGGACCATGTACACAGGGAGGAGGAAAAATTGTAGGAGAAGAGCTCAAAGAGCCTTTAAGATCACATCATGATCTTGAAAATGAAACCGCATCCCATTTTAAGACTGCTAAATCTTTTTACGCCAATCTTGCCCGCAGATGTGCTAACAACGGTATCATAATCGACATTTTTGCGGGAAACTATGACCAAGTAGGGTTGGATGAGATGCGAAGTCTTCCACGAGAAACTGGAGGATCATTAGTTCTCACTGATTCATTCACTACAGCCATATTCAAGCAGTCATTCTTACGAACATTCAATACTGACGACTCTGGTGATTTGACAATGTCGTTTTTAGCAAATCTAGAGGTCAAAGTGAGTCGCAGTTTGAAAGTTTCCGGATTAATTGGCCACGGGATTGGACTCAAGAATAAGAACCATCAGGTTGCTGAGACAGAAGTAGGGATTGGTGGAACCACCTCGTGGAAGTTATGTGGAGTGACCCCTAGTACTACAGTTGTTACTGTGTTTGACGTTCCAGGCGCCAGTTCAAATTCGTTGTCAGGCTACTTCTCTGGTGGTAGGAATAAGTCCACTCCTGTCCAGGAAGCTGTTCAAGTTCAAGGAAGCACATCTCAGCAGGGACTAATACAGTTTATCACACATTATATGCATTCCTCAGGCAGATATCACCTTCGAGTCACTACGATTTGTAGGTCTATTGCTCTCCCGTTGTCAAACCTCTCTCAATCATTTGACCAAGAAGCAGCAGCAGCGGTAATTGCGCGGATGGCCGTAGACAAGTCAGAAAGTGGAATTCCCTTAGCAGACATAATTCGCTGGATCGATGCGACGTTAGTGCGCTTGAGTGCCAAGTTTGGTGATTATACTAAAAACGACCCACATTCGTTTAGGTTGCCACCCCAAATGAGTCTGTTTGCGCAATTTATGTACCATTTACGACGAAGCCCTATTCTCCAAGAGTTCAATAACTCTCCTGATGAAAGTGCTTATTATCGTCATGTGTTCCACCATGAAGACACTAACAATTCTCTTATTATGATCCAGCCAACATTGACTGCCTACTCATTAGACTCCGATGAGTCCGAGCCAGTGCTCCTAGACTCCACCTCACTAAGTGCAGACAGAATACTGCTCCTGGATACATTTTTCCATCTGTTGATTTGGCACGGAGAGACAATTGCGGCATGGCGAAAGGCAGGATATGACAAGGATCCTGAATATAAGAATCTGGCTGAGCTTCTGGCCAAACCACGACAAGACGTTGCAGAATTGCTTCAAGATCGATTCCCTCTACCGCGGTTTATTGACACAGATTCTGGAGGCTCCCAAGGGCGGTTCCTCTTAAGTAGGTTGAATCCGACCAGAAACAGTATTGGCACTGGATCAACAGTGTTGACAGACGATGTGAGTTTACAAGAGTTTATGAATTCTCTATCGACACTTGCAGTCACTGATAAGTGAGAGTGGGGTGGCCTCTTCCAATTGTCAAGCACATTTCAGCGGAATCAGATAGAATAACGCCATAAAATAAGCTATATCGAAAAACAATCCATCTCCTCTTGCTGCCAAGACCAGCAGTTTAAATCAGCTCTATAGCTCTCCACTCTGATCCTAGTTCTTATCTTATCTTCCTCATCGGACGACGCACCGGTCGGTACCTGAGCATATGAATTATGCCGGACCCTGTCACGTTACCCGAGTTAATAGCAATCTAAATAAGGGCGTCACCCAATCGCAACAAAGTTTTCTTTAACAAAGCAACTTTTCATTATATTTTACCAGAAGGCTAATATAGACCAAACTCGATTGATCATTTGAAGATGTCGTCGCGAGCAGTTAAGATAGGATTGGCAGCAGTGGCCGCTGGCGGTGGTTATTACTTATACCGGTCTCGGTTTGACGTTAAGAGGGCGGAGGTTCTAGCTAAACAGGACTTTAACCGAGTCTCCTCAGCTTCTAGCGACTTGGCCCATGGCAAAGTTCCATTCTCGAATAAGGATTTAAACGCGGAGAAAGCTGGACAGAAGATAGATGAGACTGTTCGACAGACCAAGAATGAACTGGATGAGAAGTTCCAGTACGCCAATGACAAGGCTAAAAAGGTCTATGGAGACGTCGAGTCAAACCTCAAGGGCAAGTATGAGGGCTTGGAGTCTGAAGCCAAGAAGCGGTATGACGAACTGAGTACCCAGGCTCAAAAGCAGTATGGATCTCTTGATGCCGAGGCTAGGAAGCAGCTTCGCGACCTGCAAAACTCTGTAGACAAGACTACTGCAGAAGCGTCTAAGCACGTTGACAGCGCTGCTTCTGATGTTAACAAGGCAATTGATGGGGCTGCGGAACAGAGCAAGGGCTATGTTAATACTGTCAAAGGATGGCTTGGTGGCAAATAAGGAGGTTACGAATCTAATATGAAGGGACTAACTACTCAATTGACTGTGTCGTTCATTGTTACCTGAGCCCAATTGTGTATGAGGTTGTTTTTTTTCAATACGATTTATTGTACTTAGGCTCTTAGTCAAACAATATTCTTATAGTTCTATATACTCCATTTCTGTCAAACATATCAAGCCTTCGCTCTCTAGCTTGTTGCTTCACTGGCATCACCATCCCAATTTCAAGCTGTAATGTATCCTCCCTCCCCCTCTTCACTGTGTCGTGCTCCAGTCACACGACTAATTCGTTTGCCCCTCAATTTCTATTGGCCATATCCTGTCAGCTGACTCAGCGGCCATTGTATTTCCCAAATTCCCCCGGGTTTGGGTTTCCAGAGTCAAACGGCGGTGACTCAGATGACAAGGTAACTGGGGTGACATGAGTAAGCACGTGCCTAGACTTACTCAGCGCATCTGGCATGTGGAGTCAGCTTTAGTTCCATACTGACAAAGTTGGAGGTGGCTTACCAGTTTGGGTGGTCAGCTGGTACGGTCTGCAGACTGGCCATTTTTTTCTACTATCCCGTGACTGTACAGGCCATAGAAATCGACAGACCACGCATCTTAGTAGAGGGAGTGAGTTAACAAAAAGTAGGCGTGCCCCCAAGCCGCCAGTTGTACGGATCACATACTCTGTCGTTTCTGTATTCTCACGAGAACCATACAGTGGCCGAATTTGCACCTAAAGGGTTGCCGGTTACTTGATGGGAATGAATAAGAACGAACCGCCTCCGCCATTCCTGGCGTTGTCAACCCAGACTTTAGGAAGTCTGGATCCCAATGATTCGGAGGCGATTTCTAATTTATGGACAGTATTTTCAAAATGCTCGAAATCTATTGAGAATGGTAGACGATTAGAAAATTTGTCATGGAGACTGTGGAACAGAGAGGTTCTGTTCTCACCAGATTCCGAGGAGCCACCGACTCCGGGACCCCAACAGGCTCAACGACAGCAGTCTTCTGCGCTACACAGAGCACCCAGCCTGGATTTTGCATCCTCCGAGGAATCTTTGGATTCAATGGCTTCTAACGATAGTAAGACGGAACGATCTCGACCTAAGCAGCTTTCTTATGAACAGTTGCAAAGGTTGTTTCATTTGTTCCAGTTAAACTCGCAGGATGGTGGCTGGCAGATGAAAAGCAATCGAGATCGCCGTGAAACTGAGGAGAATAATTCGTCTGAAGCAGGAACTGTTACTACGAGTCCTCGTACTCCCACTTCTAGGTCTTCTTCACTGACTCCCAGAATCCATCCTCAGGTTAAAGCATCAACCTCGTCGAACCAACATGAAGAAGATGAAGTTCGTAGCCATGTAGGCTCGTCTCATCATCGCTCCATTTTCGCTTCTTCTGACAGAGGATCTGCTTCAGGCCGTACTAACACTACTTCAACTACTACTAACAATAACCAACATGGAATGCATCGATCTCCCATCCTGGACTCTCAGGAATCGTCTGAAAATGGGACTAAAAAAAATAAGCAACAGGAGCATTCATCTGCTGCTACTGAAGTTTCTTGTAAAGAAACTTCCGAAAAACCGCGTTTAAACAGCGATGGAGGTTTTTCTCTAGCACAAGAGCAATCACAATCGCAGCCTCAGTCGCAATCACAACGACAGAGCCTACGGAATCATACACCATTTGTAGCATCTAACGCGCTTTCTACCAGAGGAGCTTCATTATTCCGCAGAGCCCCTGCTCGTAGAATGTCCCCTGTGGGACTGGTAAATGAGAATACGAGGGAAATGTCCTCAGACGATTTTTCGTCTGATAGTGATTCAGACATTGAGTCCGAGAGAAGTTACAACAGTTCTGAAGAAGGCAGATTAAGCTACCACAACCGGTCTGCTACTTCGACTTCAATTGTGCGGGGCTTCTCACCATCTAACATTTCGGTATCTGTAATCAATCGGTCACCATTCCTCGCTGGAAATACGAGTGCAGCCAATTTTTCTCATGCCGCTCCTTTTAACGATGGCTCTGATTCTTCAATGTCGTCAACTTCGAATAAAGATAAGTCAAAGGTAGCACTATTACCGAAACATGCAATTACAAAAGCTCCAGTTACGAGAGAGAAAATGTTTTTCATTGAATCGTCTCCATCCGATGACGAGATGGGTAATTCGGTTTCTACCAATGAAACTCTTGGAGGGCACTCTAATGACAATGCTAACGTCGGCTCTGCGTCGAAAACTTCGCGCTCTCGTAGACTTATTTCAGCTTCACCCCAGTCTCCCAGAAAACGATCTCCGATTGCTAAATTCACACAACTTGGCACACAATCCATTGAATCGGGGTCGAAAGATCGGAGAGATGAAAGGAAGAATTATCGCGGGGTTCAAAACGAGGATGAGGATATGGACGAGAACGATGACGACTCAGCATGGGACTCAGTTGACGATGAATCCGATTCTTCGTTTGACGAGGCTCAGTTTGAAGTACGAGATGAATATCTGCATTCGAGACCGTTGGTGAAGGCTTCCAGACTTTCTTCATTATTTTTGAATAAACCGGCTCTTGTTCAGCAGCAACAGGATGACGAGAAGAAGAAAGCGAGCGCCAAGGCTGAAGGAACCTTTGCAAGTTCGAGCTCGAAAGGTCTGGGTGACGCTAGTCGCAGTAAGCTGGGACCTTCGCTGCAACAACAGCAGTCTCAAGGAATTCCTCTTAACCCTACTGAGAACTTGCTCAATGCTACAGCGCAGCTCCACGCTCCCCCACCTGCAGTGGCAATGTCGCCCAGGACTACCAAGAGGAACATGCTTGCTACTGAACTTTCGTCCTCTTTAAGAAAAAATCTTCTATGGGAACGACAGAGAGCTCCTATGTATTCTAACACCAACCCTAAAGACACTACACTGGCCCAAGGATCGGAATCGCCTGTGGATGGCGCCCAGGCTGCTGGTAGTCACAGCGTGCTGAAAAAGTCTCACACTTCTGCCGAGCTGAGTGGAATAACTTCGCGCCCGGGTTTGCAACGCAACAAGTCGGCTGCAGTTATAGACAAGGAGAACACCAGTACTTGGTTAGATGACTTGGAGGACACTAATGCGGATTTTAATTACCATGCCAGGGGTTGGTAAACCAGGCCAATAGTCTAGCAGTACCCCCATAACTCTTGATTTCTTTATACTGTCATGTGTATTTCTTACAGTGGAAACGATGTTAAGAGTTCGCAAATAGTCTGTATAAAAGTCTCTGCTCGTTACTTTTGATCACGCTGATAAATATAACATACAATTTCATACAATCATTAATAACATTTCTAGATTCTCACTAACCAGCATTGAGAAACTTGGGAAGAAATTTCATTCATGCTCTACGTAACATCATCACTTCTTCTTGAATCGCCAACGTGGATTCTTCCTCCCACCGTTATCAGAACCCATAATAGAAGTGCTACTGTTATCGCTATTCTTTGTAGGGGTAAACTCGTAGGTGTTGCCTACTGAAAGTGAGCGTCCAGTATGCAGACGAGGCGGAGAAGGTTGGCCACCTCCCTCAAAGGATGACGGGTATTCCTGGTACTTAAGCGATGAACCTGAGGGGGACAAGTTCAAAGGGCTATATTCAGATTTGCCTACCCACAATCCACCTTTCTTAGGGTTGGATGCGGCCTGGGACACAGCCGATGCGTATTTTCTAAGTGTGATGAGCTCTGTCTCAGGATTGTAACTCAGTAAAGTATTCGCAATATAATGCTCGATATCATCAACATCAACGACTTCTGGCTCTGACAAACCGTAGAAATAAGAAGCCTGAAGTTCATGCAGGTCATTAGCAATAGTATCAAACTTCTGAAGCTCCTCCAATCCCTGCATTTGCGATTGTTCAACCTGTTTAGTTGATTGTAGAGACGAGTTTCGTGGTTCGACTACATTCTGCTTTTGATCAGCAGGATTTACTATGGTTTCCTCAAGCTTCTGGCTCAGATCTGAAGCTGGTTGGCATTTAACCATCCTTTCATTCGTGCGATGGTGCTCATGACGTTGTACGAACTGCTCCTGTTTAATCGAAGGAGAGTGATTTTGCGAGCCAACCCGTGATTGTGGCTCAGAGTAGGAACTAAAATTTCTATCAGGGGGATGGGAGCGCTCATCACTTTGCAATTGGAACGTTGGATAACAGGCTCCCGTTCCAGGACTAAGCACGCTCTCCTTTTTGGGGCGATGTGCCCACATGTCAACAAGCTTTGCGTAAGCCTCGTATTTGTCAATTAGGAACGGATTGCTCAGCTGCTCTCCCATAATAGATGGGATTGCTTGCTCTTTTCGAGGTCGACCAAACAGCAATTCGTCACTGGTGGGGTTGGTTCTGCTCCTTAGCGTAATCTCGCGATAAAACGAGTTAAGTTCATCCTCATGAGCGCCAATGAATTCGTTCATTGGAATCATCCAGGGCTCCTTCAGACCAAAACGAACTCGATTGGCAAAACTTTGAAGAATCTTTGCAATCAAAGTAAGTGATCTTTGTGCCTGGGGTGATGGGTTAGAGCGGACTAGACCAGAAAGTTTTGGATTCAATAAAGCAGGACAAAAGAACCTCAGAAACAAAAACCCAGAGATAGAGTTGAAGATCATGCTTTCCTCCTGATTTAGATGATCTGATAGTTCAAATCTTAATTGCTGGAAAATAATGCGGAATGAATAGGGCATCTCGTCTGCACTATCCCGAATAGAGGTCCATAGCTCATTAACATGGCTCAGCAGTAACTTCTGGTTCTTTTGAGTAATAACTTCGGAAGCTTCATATGCTGAATCTCCATTGACTTGTACTCGACTGGGGTCGATCTCCAAACATATATCCTCTTCCAAGATCCGTCTTGTAAAACGGCCCACCGTCTTTTCTAGGTAAGACTGACCGACCAGCTTCATAAACCTTTCCAGTGCCTTGCTAACCACACTGTTCCCGCGAAACAGGGTGTTATCAATTTGATACTTACAGTCCACTACACTCGACGTGCCCTCTGAACTGAAGCAATCTCCAACCTTAGACAACTCCGAGCGTATCAGAGAACTCAGCCATTCAACGGACATGTTCTCAGCTTGAAAAATATTCAGGAGAATACTGGCGATTTTGTTCAAATCGAGAGAAGAATCTGTCCATCGTTCCGAAATTAACGCAGTCAAGTTACTATTCCTTAGATTGGACATTAAAAGGCCACGAAGTTTCTGATAATGATTCGATTCTAAAACACTGACCTCCTCATATCCAACCTTGATACAGATCGAACTAGTACCCTTGTTCTTGAGCTCCGGGCTCAACTCTAGAGGATACCATTTCTCTCTTGCGTCACAATCTGCGATATTATCCAGCTCTAAGACTCCAATAACAGGATCATACTTCGCCTTGGATCCAGAAGCATATCGGTTCTTCACAAAAAGCTTTAGTTTTGGGAAGCGTACAGGAAAATCTTCAAGCACAAAGTCTTCTCGCCAAAAGGGTCGTTTCTCATTGTGAGCGACAAAGGTCCTACACCATGGCCGGCCTTCAAAATGCACTTCAACATATGGATGAGAGAACAACAATTTAGGCTGTTTGTTATTTGTCGCAGTATTTTGACCTGAGGTCTCCTCGTCCCGAGAGTCTTCGGAAATATGGACAATTTCTTCCTGTTTACATTCGAGAATCCTAAGGTCTATGCGGCGGCAAATACGGATTGACTTGTTCAACAATTTTGAAGATGGGCTGAAAATTCGTTGCTTAGATAGACTCTTTAAAGTGGTGAACCAGTCCTCATATTCACCAATCTCCGTGAACTTCAGGAACATATAGATCTCTTTCCTCTTTTCAGACACCCGCAATTTAGTATTGCTATCTAATAATGCATCGGTGGGTTGAAGGTAAATCACATTACTCTCTTCGAATAGTGTGTAGTTGACACGTCTTATACGAGAACTCAACATTTGTGAAATACTCATTCGCTCTATTGTTGAACCATCAGATTCATCTAGTATTTCAAGCTCTCCAGAACGATTCAGGATTCCGACAACAGGAGTCCAAAGAATTTGAGTATTGAGGGTATTGCTTTGCTTCTCAGCAGGAAAGTATTCACTAGAAAACCCAGAATCAGAATCCGACTCTGAACTTGCGCCAGACTTCGCAAAAGGGCCCTTAGCAGGGCTTAATTTAGTTATCTTAGAACCCTTAGTGGGGTAATAGAGTTGGAAGTGGCAAACAAGCAGGGATTCGTCACCTCTGGAAGTAGGATTCACATTTGGAATGTGCAATTTATGTTCCAGTCCCTGAGGCTTCAAGTTTGACCAAAGAAACAAATTACCACACCACCGATAAAAGTCCTGTTCCATGATTGGAGATACCACTAATTTGGATACGTCGTCTTGTGGGGGGTTGAGGATCAGCTCGATACAATTCTGGCGAATGTCTGCAATCACCGTTGTTTTGCGCAAATCCGAAATGGTCAGGCTAGCGCTTCCCACCAACTCTAATTGTCCCGATGGAAAGACATAACCAATTCCACTAATTGTTAGTAATTGACTGGAAAACTTATCAAACTTGATAGCAGCCTAATCAGGACCGCAACAACAAACAGACTTACCTGGCCCACGAAGTGTTACGAGAAGATATCCACTTGATAGGAGAACCCAACCTAAGAGATTGAGGTTCCCGCATGCTATGCACTATTTTACCCTTGAGAGTGTCCCAGCCAGAGACATGTTGTCGAGGAAGGGTTGATCCAATTTTCTCACTCACAGGCGATACAGAGCGATTAGGAACTGGCGGCGTAAGTTGGTCATCAGAATGAGAGGCACCGTTCATCTGGTGTGACTCAGAAGTTGCTAGCATGCTTGATGTTTTGAGTTTTGATCCCACTTCACTTGATATGCTGTTTATACTTGAAGATGACGCATTCGCACTAGGGGATGATTTGATATTAGAGTTAGTATTTCGCTGTTTTGACATGCCAAACTTAAGAGCGGCCTTAAATGAAGATGCTGACATTGAAGGTCGTATCCTTCTTATGGGAGGTCCCGAAGGTTCAGAGGATTCCTGAGGTTTTGAAGATGGGCTTGCGGAGAATTCGTGATAATGTACCTTTGCTGTCCGCGAGTCAGCCATGTTGCGGGAATTTTTCCATATGGAACCGGATATCATCTCAGGAGATCCGGCTATATCCTTATCATCTGGTCTAGAATCAAGGTCAATATATCCTCCTCCTGATTCTCCATTAACTGGTCTTATGGTCGTGTATCCTTGATGAGGTCTTGGAGGAATGGGCCGGGATATTTCGGCAGACGACCCATACTCGCCAGGGTGAGAAGAGTGAACAGGAAAATTCGTCTCGTGTGCGGAATCCGAGTCTCCAGTTCGAAATGGCATCGTCGTAAAGACGCCCAAGCTATGTCCCGAAAAAAGATCTTGACAAACTTTCAACCACTTCCGATACTAAAACACGCGATATAATAATGGAAACTGAAGCCCTCGGACACCTGAAAAACGGGGGTAAATAAAATATGAAGGGCTTAGATACACAGTTAAAAAGAACCGAAATCAGCCCAGAATAATACCACTCAACACACCTAATGCACCACTATGTTGGGTACACCACCGTTTTCTTTCACCAATTTACTTCACACAACTCAGATGCTCCCCTTTCCTGCCTTCAAGTAGTAGGTGCAAAAAAATGAACAGATGCTTAACTACTCACGCATTACTTACTGTTTAGATGGGAGATTTTAGCCGGTACCCGGCTGAGCCACTCGCAGCCACGATCCAGAAAATCTACACCGTTTTAAACGGGCGGCAGCTTTGGTTGATAAACGTACGTTTAAGGAGTCTTGGCCACATGGCAATAGGTACGTACGGTGCTGCCATACGGTAGTTATGTAGCGGGGGGGGCAACGTGGCCGTTTATTGATTACGGACGCATAATTAGTGCGTAAACTATGAAGTCAGCATGAGGACGAATGAACTAATTGTCGTCTGCAGATAAGTATCGATCAAGTGGATACGATTCAGTAACATGAACTATTCCCACATAACTATCTCTGTGAAGCTAATGGCCCTCTTCCCTTCAAATCTCTGCCCCTGCCGCCGCCCCTTGCCCGCCTTACCCGTCGGCTTGTGTTCGCAGAGTTTTCCCCGGCAAGGGCCCGAGACAAAAGAAACTACAGTACCTAATATGAATCAATTCTGCAGAGAAGCTTTTTATTTGGTCTTCAGCGATGTAATTGTGTTTCAGGACATCAGACAACTAATCGAAGAACTGTACAGCATCCAAAAGGAAATAAATCAGGGGGCTAGTGTCATAATGCTTGACATATCCATTATGAACAACGCTACCCCCTCTGCCCTCAACAAAAGAGCCGGATTAAAGTGTAACCAGCGTCCTTAATGAATATTACTAGACGCTGTTAGCTTCGAGGATCGTGATTATGCGAGACGGTAGTAATGAGTATCGCATAGACGGTAGACCGACCTTAATAATAGGTCGTTTAAAGGTTGAAAGCTTCCGTGGTCAAGGAATACTTGATAGGTAATTATGGCTTTAACGCTTCCAACTATGTGGCCTCTCTCATGGTTGTCATACCTCTCTTGCAACTAATTTGCAGGCAGCAGGCGGAACGGAACCCCCGCCGAACCGTTGACAGAAACAGTCCTCCCCCCGTTCGAAAGGTGGGTCACCTTGCTTGCAGTTTGAGACCGCTGAGACGCAACGATCAACGGTTTCTCAATTACCAACGCATGAAGAGCGACAGGGTCGCATACCACCAGTAAATTTCTTGATTCGCGGGCGTCAGATTGCTGCTAGGAACGGTCAATTATTCATGTACAAATGTGGAATAAGTTTTCAATGTACCCGAAGGCAGTGAAGGAAGGAACCTACCACTAAGTCATTTTCTCCAGTTCGAATTGTGCTCTACTTGTGCTGGGTCTCGGCAGTTTTTTGACACTCTAGGTCTAAACCTCGGGTGAGCAGATAAGGCTCGCAACAACCTCATCCATAGCGCCAAGTTCAGGGTGTACAGACATGTCACTTTGTAATGTGTAGGCTGCTGCCGATTGTAGCTGATTCATCACCTGATTTTTCTGCGTGGCCATATCTCTCAACCATGATACACTTCTTCCAAGCTCTGCTATCATCGCACCTGCGAAAGTATCTCCGCAGCCATTTTCATTTTTTATCAAGCTATCCGGAACTTCCTCTGCAGGGAAGTGATGGACGGTCATGCCAATATCCGTATCTTCATGGATAGCATAATTAATGATATCTTCAGATGTGGTTCTCATGGGAGCACAGATATGGGCAGTTTTACCTACATCGGTAATCATGCTAACACAAACAACACCATGGCTACCCAGCTTGACAAAAATATATGGGATATACGGTAACAACGAAATCGCTTTATCCAGCATGCCTCCAAGCAAGAACTCTTTAACTGTCTCGTTGTTGACATTGTGGGCCATCTTGGCCAACGATGGAGCAGTTTTTTGAGAAAAGCTTAGTCTTTTACGTATCGCTGCCCATTCGTTGTCGAATTTGCCATTTTTCTCAAACGACTTGTACATTGCATCTAATTCTGCCACAGTTGGGGTGGTAATGTCAATCATTGTCCATGGCCATAACCCTAGTTCTGGGATCTCCCCAATTAGTCCTGTCTTAGCAACTGAGGTGGGTTCAAATCCGACACGAACCTCAAACCATTGTTTGTCATCCTCTCCACGGTGTTTGACCATTTCTTTAACAATTCCGGTGGCCTGTTCGACACTTATGTTGCCATCAAAGAAAACAGCTTTAGGACTTGCATTACGTATTTCCTCGACAATATATGATAAGGGCAGTGTCTTTAGACCCTCAAGGTCAGCACAAGCCATCTCCAACTCTCCCTTAGAATTGTGCATAGCAACATATCTACCAGTGCGTGCGCTTTTGTCCACTCGAATACCACTGGTATCGAACCCTTCCACTTCATTGAGCTGTTGAATAACCGTATCGCCGTCGGATCCTACTTGCGATACAAGCCTGATTGTCACTTTTTTCTTCCGTCCATAAAGAGTCGCTGCTAATGCCATGTTATAGCCGACTCCACCAAAGCTAGTGAGAATAGCTCCTGGCGTCGATGTTTTAAATAAAGTAGTTTCTCCATCTTCAAGTATGCATGTGTAATCGACAGCAAGGCCACCGATTACCATAGCGTCAACATGCTTCTTCCGTGGTATTCTAGGAGTTGTACTCTCAGGTTTTGAGAGCTCTGCTTTGTTTATTGGAGGATGGTTCGACTGATTCTCGCAAATTCGGGACGTAGAGAAAGATCTTGAAGAACTGCTTGGCGAAAAAAAGCTCTTAGATTTCGATTTTTTGGCTGTCGGACTGTTAGCGACATCCGACTTTAATGCTGCTAGTTCAACCGCTATTCGAGCACCCATCTTAGCATTATTCTTAACAAACCCAACATTAGTAGATAATGACTGTCCTCCTGTAAGCTTCCATATTTCCCTCAATACAAACGGGGTGACCTTTGAGCCTGCAATCGAATCACGCTCGGCCTGTTCTAGAGCATCCTTGATTACCGACTCTATAGCGTCCTTAGGAAGAGACAATTCCTTAGGAGTAGGCACGCAAAATACCAAACCATTACCCAAACACATCTGCTGACTAGAAAATATGGTTCTAGCAGCCATCAGAGGATCATCAAAGTTGAAAGGTGAAGAAACACCAGAGTCCGAAGTGAAGAACCCTGGAACATTGGTACCCTTCGGTCCATAGGTCGAAACATAAACACCCTTAGTCTCAAGGTACTCCATAGTCCTTCCAATATCTAGTATACTCTTTGGACCAGAGCATACAACCGCTACAGGAGTTTTACTTAGCTCATCTAAGTCTGCACTCACATCCATTGACACTTCTCCTCCACGATGAACTCCTCCAAGACCCCCAGTCGCGAACACGTCGATTCCTGCTGCGTTAGCCAAGATCATGGTCCCCGCAATTGTAGTGCCACCAGTAAGCTTATGCGCCATGACATGGGGTATGTCTCTTCTAGAGATCTTCACAGCAGATTTGAGTTCGGCAAGCTCCTGCAAACCCTGTTCATTGAGGCCAATGGTGGGGACGCCCTGGGTGAACGTAATTGTCGCGGGCACTGCACCCTCTGACCGAATGACAGACTCTACTTCCTGAGCCATTTTCAGATTATTAGGAAATGGTAGCCCATGAGTCACAATAGTGCTTTCTAGGGCCACCACTGGAGTGTTGGTCTTCAACGCATGCTCAACTTCCTCTGAAATTCTCAATTGACTATTATTATGTCCAGTGGTTGAAAGCAGTCGCAATGACCGCAAATGCTGAGGATATTTCTTACTAGGTATCTGCACCCAGGGAAAAATTCTTTTAATGACCCCATTGATATGCAAACTATGGGAAGCCCCCAATGCCATGGCTATTTATTCGGATTATAGCCTAATATCTCTCCCCCGTACTCTGTGTTTTCTTGATCTCCAGTTGAATTCTTAGAGATTCAGCAGCCGTGCGTGTTTGTGGTGAGCGCCGTTCGTTTGCCGGGTAACGACTGTGCAACTTTGAATTTTACCTCTACTACTGCCAGTGCCGCGTAACATCTGTACACAGTGACGGCATCTGCTCAAGATTAGTTTACCTTGTTCGAATTCGACAAGGAGGCAGAGGCTCTGGTGGCATTTATAGACCAGTTGGTTGTTGGAAAGTGAGGACTATTCTGCACTTCCGTTCTTATCTGTCAAGAACTTTGCCCGTCATTCTTGGCCGTCTCAGCGGTGCCGCTACGAAATCTGCTTTTGATAATATCTCGAAAGTGTAAAAGTTATTGTGCGAGTTGACGACAAGAACGGCAGAAAGTATCTACAACTCTGTGCAGTAGTTTCTGCTTTTTCCGCAGGCACTTGCAGGCCCTTGGTGCCCAACTTGGCGGTGGTTTCTAATTCGGTATAGTTGCCCCAACTCTTCGTTACTGAGAGTGTTTCTGTCCGGAAGGGTAAATTTCAAATTGTGGATTTGCCCTGTCAATTGATGAGATCCTGGGATTTTTAAAAGATGTTTTTCTTGGTATGTGATGCAGATGGAAGCTTCTTGTTGCGAGTTCAAGATGGAATCCTTCAGCTTGTTTTTGTTTGTTACGTGTGATTGTGAGTACTAACTGGTAATAGAAAGATCTTTCTCTAACGCTAACGCTACACCCATCCTATTTTGGTCCCCAAATGACCCAGTATTTGAAATCTAAACTTCTGGCTGATGTTGAAGGTACATGTACTGGCCAATTTGGTTATATTATCTGTGTTTTGGATGGAATGAAGATTGATGTAGGAAAAGGGCGGGTAATTCCAGGCAGCGGTGGAGCAGAGTTCGATGTAAAATATAGGGCTATCGTATGGAGGCCGTTTAAGGGAGAAGTTGTGGATGCGGTGGTTACAAATGTGAACAAGATGGGTTTTTTTGCTGATGTCGGTCCACTGTCAGTGTTTGTATCCTCACATGTATGTTCCTCAGTGATAGGATTGGGATGATATGGTGGTGGTGGTTAAGAGTGTAGATGCAGACCTTACTAACTTTGTAGTTGATTCCCTCTGATATGTCGTTCAATCCTTCCGCCAACCCTCCAGCGTATGTGTCTGAGGACCAGTCTATAGAAAAGGGTTCACGGATAAGACTACGAATTGTTGGTGTTCGAGCTGACGTGGGTCAGATGTATGCGATGTAAGTATTGATTTTGTGAAGAAGGTGCGATAGTACTGTGGTCCATTTGATCTTAATTTCAATTGTTTGAAATCTGTAAGCCGTCGGGGCTAACAATTGCTAGTGGATCCATCAAGGAAGACTATCTTGGTGTGCTGTAAAACAAATGATGGTTAATGTGAGATCTTCGCATAAACAGAGTAATAGAACGACTCAAGTGTGTGGAGAAAGGGCACTCGCAATGTTACTTAATAGTAATAATTGAACCCTTGAAAATTAACATTTAACATTTAAAAAACAAATAAGACGATGCCAAAGGGTCTACCAGTAAGCTATTTTCATGGAAGAGAGCTTTAATTAATAGGTGATACCATTAGCTAATTCTGTACTGTATATTTGTAATGAATTTATTAACTGGAAAGCCATGCTATCAGTTGTATATGTTTTGAACGATCCCGATCCAAGGTTCTGTCGCATCATACGAAGTTGGTGATGGCGACCCTTGCTATACTCATCAGCGTAGCGTTCATGGTTTTTTTCTCAAAAGCTTCGACAAGCTAAGCCCTAGCTAGCACCTCTGCCTACAGATTGCACGGTATTGGAATACCATGAACAGAACAGCTCATTAGAGCCTGCTCGTCAATCCATTAGAGTAACGCTCCGAGATTAGGAGAGTTGAAATTCAATTGAGCTGGCCACAATAGCTCTGAGGTACGTGCTTGTTTGGATCTGAAGCTCTGAATATGTGCCCGTGTTCGTGTTCACCCAAAGAGAACACACAACAGAATACGTTACTCCAGATCAATATTGTCGCCTCATGATATATAGCCATTTTAAAGCGAAACTGTTGAAACTCTTCTCCTCTTCGATTCATGGGCAGTCGCACTCCGTAATGTAGTACTGTGTAGTAATGGAAAACTCATAGTCTAGGCAGATATCTTAGTACAATCCCATCTGGGAAGCAAAGTTTGTGTTGAGACTTTGTAATTCGTCATCAATTGACTCCGAATCATCTTCTCCCTCATCTGAAATTCCCTGCAAAAATCTTTGCATTCTCTCCGACATACTATCACCGATTGTGCGAGAGCCCAGTCTACCCTTTGAGTCATCTTTAGATCCACGCCAGTTGGCACCAGTGATATCCATAGAATGAGTGAAAGCAGAAGGAACATTTGACTCTAAAGGAAGAGGACCATCATCAGGATTATAGCTTAACACGCTAGCAGTATCGGTGTTCGTATCTCCAATTGACATCACATCGCTGCCCATCATACCACGAGGAGCATCTTGAAATCTTCCTTCACCATTCAGGTCAGAACGCCTGATGTTATGATTGCGTCCAGGCAACTTGGGCTTGGAAAGCGGAATCATACTCTTCTGAAGGTTTTCCAGCGTTCCTTCGACCAAGCATCCCTTTTGACGGAAATGAAGAAGTAGATGAGACCACAGGTAGTTTTTAGACAACACTCTGGGGTTCCCGAGCATGACAATTCCATACTTCGCTCGGGTCAAGGCAACGTTAAGACGTCTCGGATCACTGAGGAAACCAATTCCTTGATGCTCATTGGACCTCACACAGGACACAATGATATAATCCTTCTCTCTTCCTTGAAATGCGTCAACTGACTCCACTTCAACTTCTCGATAGAGATCCTTGTCCATAGTACCAAATCCAAGCATGTACTGGTTGATGAAAGTCCTCTGTCCCTCATATGGGGTCACAATTCCAATCTGCGAAGGTTTGATTCCAGCCTTAAAGAACCTCGTTATGATCTTTTCACAGTTCACTGCCTCAGAACGATTCAGGTAACTGGTACCACTAGAAGAAATCTCTTCTTGGCCAAGATTGCTCCAAAACATCATTGGCGCATTTTGTACTGGCCAGGGATATCCTAGCTCTAGACGAGACCTATCTTCAATAGTGACACCATTCTGCAAAGTACCCTCATAGAACATGTTACTAGGAAACTCACTCAACGCTGGATGCATACGGTACTGGACTGTCAATCTGATTGGTTGATGCCCAAGGACAACCAATCTTTCGAACAAGGACAACTGTAGACCTGCCTTTGCAGCCTTCCGATTAGTGATCACAGGTCCCAATTGTTGATGATCACCAACCAGAATCACCTGTTTACAGCCATGTAGAATAGGAATTAGACATTCTGGTTCAGTAGCTTGCGTCGACTCATCGATTAGAGTAGTTCTGAACCGCATTCGTGTTAATCGATTGTCTCCAGCTCCTGAGCATGTGGCACACACAACATCCGCAGAATCAAGAATTTTAGCTTCTGCTTTACGCATATGCTTTATGAAAGTTTTCTCATCATTTTCCCTTAACTCTCCTAGTTCATCCTTCAGCTGTAGCAATTTCAGGAGCTCGGGATTAGTTGTATCAGCTCTAACGCGTTTGTGAAGAGTCAACCGTTCTACGCTGCTATCCAAATGCTCACGACTTTTTGCTGTCATTCGTACAACTTTAAGACCAGTTCGTTCAATACGCTCAGCAAGTTGATCTACAGCCACGTTTGAGGGAGCACAAACAAGAACAGGCTCCTTGGTCATCTGCAGAAGGTGATAAACGATTGTGGTCGATACCACAGTCTTACCAGTGCCTGGAGGTCCCTGAATGATGGACAGTGGCTTCTGGAGAACCGATTTGACAGCATTAATCTGGGAGTCGTTTAGCTGGGTGACACCAGGTACTGAAAATACCTTTGGAAGTTCAGTTTTAAATACAACTGGTTCAATTTCATGACCCAATAGACGATGGTATATGTAACCAGATACACTAGTATCGTCCTTGGCAAACTTTGTCAGCGCAGCTTGAATTCGATTGTATGTTGTGTTTGACCAAACAAACTCAATCGAAAATCCACTGTTAGCGTTTGTAGGGACGTTAGCTCCAGATTTGATCTCTGCAGTAACTTCCTCGGACGTGCCATCAGGGATTTTTACAATGAATCCATGACCTTCCCAAGGCTTTGTAAGAAAGTCACCGTCGTACTTGATTTTAACTCTATCACCTAGTGAGAGCTTCAAGTCAGAGAATTCTACTTTTGACAGGAAAAATGACACTAGATGACGCTTCGATAATCCCAGATCCCAAGTCACTGCAATATTGCCTTGAGTCAAAGATTCCTTGAGCTTCTTATCGTACTCAGCCTCAGCTTTAACCACAGGAGAAAAGTTTCGCTGATATTCAAACGCATCATCATAGCGAAGCAACACCGGAGCAAGATCTTCTTCCGCATCTGGCTGTTGGAGGTCCGCAGTCTGAGCCTCAGGATTCTCTCGCCAAACTTCTTCCAAAGCGACCATTTCAGCTGGGGTGATTGGCCTGGCAAGGAGCTGTTCACGTTCACTTGGAACTGGTAGCAGCCATGATAAAAATAATCTATCCTCAATTAGTGGCTGCCAGTGGGTTGTGTCCCAACTCAGGTCTCGCGAAGGAGCCGATGCACAAGGGTATCGACAGAGAATCACCACTACCGTATCTAACTTTGCGGAAATGAATCCAAGCATAAACACATTCTTATTACCACAGTTGTAGCATTCGAGAACAGTATCTCCTAGTTCCGAATCGGGATGAAGCATCACTGTCTTGTGACGGGATCGCACCAGATGGGTGACAATATGAGCACTGGACGAGTTACCACGAGAATTGCAGAACCATTTGTTACAAGCAACACACTTGACCACACTCGAAGCAGAATGGATTCCACAATACGCACATGCATGCTCGGGGAGTGATTGCTTATCATATTCAAACACATCCTCGTTGTCAGCAGGGTCATTGGCTAGACTCAATGTATCATCAGTGGCAGACGCAAGGTCATCATAATCTTCATTGTAGTTAACCTTTAAATCAGCACCTTCGTTATGAATATCTCGTGATAGCGATGTCAACTCGGAACCAATGGACCCACTCAAGTGCCCTGGCGAGTCCATCTCAAAGTATTTTCAATATCAATCAGTGAAATTAGAGTTGGTTTCGAAGTAATCCGTTGCCAGGCTCGTACAGCAAGTTCCAGGTCTCTTGGATTAACTATAAAAAAACAACTGATCTAGTGCAATAGACTTGAATACAAAATCCGATCTCAGATATATCAGACTCCTCAACACAATCTTTATTCCACTATATAGCAGATCCAAGAGTCCACCAGCTTGTATGGTTCTCAAATTTCACTTCTCAGTGACTCTCGTTGTGAGGCAAGAGAGTAAAGATGTCCGTGCGGCTGTACCGAGTTGAATTTTTTTTTTTTTTTTTATCACTACCGAATTTTTTTGACCTCGAAAGAGAGCCGATTGAATATATATTGATCTCTAATCAGAAGTGTTGAGAATACTTCGAGGTTCTCCCCTGGTTAAAATAAGAACAATGTTGAGACGACAGGCAAGAGAGCGTCGTGAATATCTGTACAAGAAGTCTGTACAAGTCCAGGAAGCTTCTCTGGCACAGAAACGGCAACAACTTCGAGCTTCTTTAGCTTCAGGCAAGGCACTGCCTCATGAAATTGCTCAAGATACGGAATTCCAAAAGGATTTTAAATATGATGAATCGCTTCAGGATGAGGTGGATGATGAGTATAGTGCGCTTAGTGGTATTCAAGACCCTAGAATCGTGGTAACAACTTCCCGAGACCCATCTTCTAAGTTGAATCAATTTGCAAAGGAAATCAAACTGTTTTTCCCTACTGCGGTACGATTGAATCGAGGAAACTCAATTCTACCTTCTTTGGTATCTGCATGCCAAGGTTCTGGTACCACTGATTTAATCATGTTGAATGAACATCGTGGAGTTCCAACAGCATTAACAATCTCTCATTTCCCTCACGGTCCTACTGCATCTTTCTCTCTACATAACGTTATCTTGCGACATGACATCGAGAACCCTGGTAATCAATCTGAAGCTCATCCTCACTTAATTTTCGAGAACTTCACCTCACCATTAGGTAAGCGGGTAGTTCAAGTATTGAAGCATCTATTTCCTCCTGGAGTGAAGAAGGATTCATCCAGAGTCATCACCTTTTCCAATTCAGCCGATTTCATCTCTGTTAGGCAGCATGTTTACGTACGAACCAGAGAGAGAGTTGAATTGGCAGAGGTGGGCCCCCGATTTGAAATGAAGCTCTATGAATTACGACTAGGGACGATCGAAAATAAAGATGCTGATGTCGAATGGAGACATCGTGGGTTTATCCGTACAGCTAACAAGAAGGATTACTTGTAGAGTTATTTATTAGAAAAATTATAATTTTCACTGGCATATAACAGCCTAATGAGTAGAGAGGCAACAACACTGAATGTATATGAAATAGGCAAAACTCGGCAGAGCTGAGAATAAATAAGTTACCGTGTTGTCAAACGCTCTCGACAAACCCCAATGCTTACACATTGCCCGCAATTTCACCTGTATTTCGCCTTAACGTCTCTCTCATCGATGTTACTGTGATTTCATCCTCAGTATGGACTGAACTGGAAGACAGTATCGAAGATTCTGGCCCAACGCTGCTGCTTAATCCAACAGGAGAACCCGGTTCAGCGGTCTTAACTGGGGACGATGATTTTTGACGTGATAAATAAGGAGATACTTGGCCACCGCTAGGTTGTGTCGAACCTACATTGCCAGTTGGAATTGCTTGTTCCGTAGACAAAACATCGGCAAAAGAATAAAAAGATAAAATATGGCGACCATCTGAAGCTAGTGAAGCTGAATCGGATAACACCCCAAGTCCCACAGATAAGTCCTTACCTGCTGCGCTTTCCACAGATGAACCCTGCATCTCTGTCGCAGTGGTACCTTCTTCGCCTTTGATGGAACCCTTCTGTAGGGGGTAGCTTTGTTGTCTACGGATTCCATTGGGCGAAGTTGGTAATTGCTTTGAATTGCCTTCAGACACTACCGGAGATTGTGCTCCCGATACAGGGTTGGTCTCGAACACTGGTAGGTTCTGAGATTGTGGCGATCTTAAGATAGATGAAGAACGATGGCGCAACGATACCACCTCAATCTGATCTGGGTCAAAGTTCTGGTCAGTAATTGCGTTAGCAGAAGCT
The DNA here is from genome assembly GCA_003705795.3 of Blastobotrys americanus. Lineage (NCBI taxonomy): Eukaryota > Fungi > Ascomycota > Dipodascomycetes > Dipodascales > Trichomonascaceae > Blastobotrys > Blastobotrys americanus. Next base: position 19,926 of record PPJN03000004.1, on the reverse strand, counting down.
TCAAGAACCGGAGGAATATAATCTTCTTGAAAGTGGAGGCCAAGTACCGATGCCTTTTCATCTAGATCACCTTGAACGGATCGCTCGAAAATCAGTGAGGAGGCTGGGGACGAAAAGCCTCCGGAACCACCAGATATTGAAGAGTGATGCATAGGTGGAGACGTTGATTGATCACGAAAAGAAAGTGGGGAACCAATAGTAGTCTGCTCTTCATTACCCGTTGTCCTAACCGTAAGTGAGGGATGAGCCTGACTCGAAGCTCTGGGAGGCACTGATAGGGGATCAACCTCGCTTCCATCATTTGCCGTGTGTAATGACTCTGACGACGCTAGGGACGACACAGAATTAAGTCTTGGCGTGGAGTTGTCATGCGACTTTGTTCGCTCAGCGTTACCACTACCACCAGATCGTTGTTCCTGGTATACCAAGCTAGCCTTCTTTCGGTTCTTTGACTGGCTCTCGATAATGGTGTGCACAGATTTCGGTCTTGAACGAAGAGAGAGCCTAGATAATCGGCGCATAAAGCTAGACCCTGACGTTCCAGATCTCGGTAAGGAATGGCCATTATTGGAACTTTTCGATGAACCAGTAGATTCAGTGGTAGTAGAGCGTGACATTTCCGATACAGACACAGACACAGACGCTCGAGAGCTTAGGTTTGAATCATTGTTGGTGTGCTGGTTGGTAGCACCAGTGATCGTATTATTAGTGGTTGCAGGACTAGTTTGTGAAGATATCTCAGTTCGACCACCGTCAGTGAGCTCCGGGCCCACCTTAGGCTGCATGGATTGTTCAGAAAAAGAAGAAAGATCCTTACTAGTCATGCTACTCGATGGCTGTCGATATGACGATGTGGCTCTGGGTGTGTTAGCACTCTCAACTCTATGACGAACTGCTGGGCCACTGCCAGTATTAGCGCTTGTACTGGTCACTTTAGCCAAGGATGACGAAGCAGGTGTAGAAAACTGCCACTCGTTTAACACAGACTCGATAGACAAGCTACCAGTATGTGTAGGAGCGGTGGAAGGTACAGATCCAGAAATAACGTAGGATTGACTAAGATGGCCCAACTGTGAAGCGTGTCGAAGCGTCAGTTCCTCTTCATTAGATAAAGGTTCGTCTAAACGATTAGTACATAGTCAACACCACAGAAAACAAAACAATAATAGCAGGCTATAACCTCTATGGGTCGTCAATCAAAAGTACTGATGATAAACTTGAGAGAAAATGGGGTGAAACTATGGTAGCCTTTTGATTCGGTGATTACTGCGCCCTCTACTACCAGATGTCGGAGGGCCGGATCTTGATTTTCCGGGGGAGAAAGTACTCAGGTGAGCGGTGCCGCTGTGTATCCGAGTGGCTAAACAACTGTAGGGTTGGGTAGAGGAAGCAAGCGACAAAGGGATAGCAACAGGAGGAAAAGAGGGATTATTGTGTATAGTAGTGTAACAGAAAATATCAGTCTGTCAACCCTAAAATGGTTCCCAGTTGAATATGTTAAGAATTGCCGTCTAATAGTACACCACACACTCCTTTGTTCCGCCTTCATCACTCAAAACCTATTCGATAAACCCTCAGTACTAAGCACTACACCAGAGTCTATAACAACACATTCCGTAGCACCACAATTAGAAACACCACAACCAATGACACCACCATAACATCACCATAACGTCACCGTAACACCATCATAACACCACCATAGCACCACCATCAAATTTAATCATCCTTCAACCTTCCAGCCCTCATTAGTCTTACTTACCACCATCATCCACCTCAACCTCAGGCAAATGTTCTTCTCGCCTAACCAATCGAGTGAGGTACCGAGAACTCAATACCATGGCACCATCGAAAGTGACCGTCTAAGCTTGTTCGCAGATTATACCTGTCGTTCAACAATGTCAAGACAATGTCAAGACGATGCTGATGAAATAAAAACTGGTAGGTAGATCGGAATCCTCAGTAGTGTCTAAAATTTAAAGTTATATCTCCCCCAAAACAACTTTCTGAACCTGATCCTAGTCCGAAACCTCCTTTTAGAACAGGAAACCCAGTTGGTTAGTTGCAGCACACCAATAGTACCAACTGGGAGGACCGCCTGCCTCGGGGCCCTAAGCGGGGAAATCACAAAAATAAAGGGCTGCTTTGTTTGTTCAAATCGATACAGCTAGAGGGACGATCCTTCTAACCAAACGAGATAATGGCCCGTAATAGATTACTATCAGTACTGATGGCCTCTTAGACGGAGTCTCTGATTCTTAGTTGGTGTTCAGTCTATTGATTATGTTGCTGGTATTGGCATCAGTCTATTGTGCGCCTTACTAAGGCATTTGATTTGCCTACTATCTATTGCCGCCATGCTACGTCATCCGGCGCAGGTCCCGAAACTAAGGGGCTTTTAAGCCGGACGATATTTTTGGAACTCCGATGGTGGTTGATAGCAGGAGTACACCGAGGCAGACAATGGTTAGGAATTGTGTAGTTGTTAATTGAGAGCTTGAATAGACGATGATCTTGTCACGATTATAATCAATCTAATCATCACCCCTTGTTGATTTATGCAGTAGTCGTTTATATGATGCAATCTTATGGATCTTTGTGAGCGTGTGTGTTGCTTAATGCTCTAGTAATGGGTTCTCGATAGTTCCATTCCTATCCGCAACTGTGCATCCTCGAATATAAGGATCAAGTCTCCAATATTGTTTGCGCATTTCAAGGGCAATCTGATCTTTACGAGCTTGAATTGTATGCGCCTCCTTTGGATCATCTGTTCGAATCCATTCAACTGTCTCTCGCACAAAAGCTCGATAGATTTGCTGATACTCTTCGGCAAGCATCTCTCGAGCTGAAACATCCTCCTGAAGTTCATTTTCATATATATCAGGTTCGATGTATTCATATTCAAACTTCCTCCTGCCTCCATTTTCCTCTGGAAGGTTATCTTCATCAATAAATTTTAACAGCTCTTCCGTAGACCGAGTGAAGGTTATCCTCTGGCGAAGGATAGGGTTAAACCAGTTCTTAATGATATTCCAAATTCCTTGGAACACCCAGGGGGCTTTGTGAATAATGATTTTGCCCATTGTTTCTGGGTATAAACTTTCATGACATCTGATTAGTAACTTGACGAAGAAATAATCCATGTTAGCGAGAGAGAATTTAGTCATGTCAAAGAATATAGTTCCAGAATCGATATCGTGATTTTTTGGACATAAAAATGACTGCTCAAACATGGAGATAGTGAATCGCTCCAGTACTTCATGAGATTGATCTTGTGGTCGATGGAACTGTGGTCGAATGAACACCAAAGGCTGTCCCAACCGATCTTCTCCTCGAATATAAGACTTTTTAGATCGGTATTGAGCGATCAGATCCTTATCCCGTTCCTCGACTGCACCCAAATCGCCACGAAACATCAAGTCCTCCAATCCGAAGTTTACCCGCCATGATAGATTTTCTCCAAGCATCTTCAATGCCTCGGGAACTACCCACTTTTTCATACGTAAATACCTTAATAATAACTGGTCAGGATGCCCGATTTTGAAAGCACCGATAAATGCATGTTCTTGATCCGCAAATGGGATTTGAGCCATAGCATCTGCAAAGTCTTGACGAGTATATTGCACGTTATCTGAGGTATTTGAAGTAGTCTTAGCAAGCTTTGCTGAGAATGCGCTTGCGCGCTTTTGTCCATAAACCACCGCCTCACTCCGCTCGGCTATATCTTCGATCAGAGATTCTGGAGCATACCCATGGCTGACCAAGATATATGCCCACATCTCTTTGAGCTTCACCTGCTCCGTAGGTGTGAGGTTATGAAGACGACCATCATGTTTATAATCGCTCATGATATATACAATCCGACCAACACTCAGATCAACAACCTAGGAGCTGAGGAATCTAGAAACCTGATTACTTGAGGAACCTGAGATGATCTATCCTTTTGGAACAGACGTAATTGGTGCTTACAAGAACCGGGTGATAAATTAAGCTTTTCCTAACAACCCAACTCCACCAGCTACCCGCAGTAAGACGATTGATCCACTCCTCTATTAGGAATCGAAATCTACTTCAAGTCTATTACCTTCCTCTCACCTTTCGTCCCCATCCTCGGCAAATGCGTCCCCTTATATCCTTTTATATGTTGCCTTTCTCATGGCTGTAAAATATTATTGGTGATTCGCCTTCACCTTAGCAGAGTCGCCTAGGGAGGATCCACATTTACTCCCCCACATTGGCATCCCCAAAAAGAGAAGATTCTCTAAGCTTAAGCTGCACGTCCGTACAAACGCATGCATAGTTCATAACTCGTCAGAACATTCTACCCATTGCTGAAGGAGGGGCAGCTGTGGCTGAGATAATATGTTGCCACAACCTATGGTACAATAAATGACAGTGATTATTGTCAACCCTTCTACTTTTTTGGCCAGCGCCTTGACTGCGAAGTTAACAACGGCATCTACATTTCTGTCCCCGCCCTTTACTTCTAAGCTTTTCCAATTGCATACGGCCGCGGAGCCAAAAATTTCTATGACTTTGGTTCTGTAGCCTTGGCTTCCCCGCTCGCTGAGTCTGAGACTGACTGTGCCCGGTACGACCCAATTTCACATGGGTGTGCTGCCACTTTGATGTCCTGTCGCAAACGACCTGCGTGAGGAGACCCCATTGCATAGATGGAGCTGCAACCACAGCTCTCGAACTTGAGGTCAAATGAACCCAGTTGCAGGCTGGTACAAGTTGCCGGATGATACATGGGGCTTGAGATCACATAGACGTAGGCTATCGGCACGTTAATAACGGTCGTAGACGCAGGATGTCGTAAGCGCAGGATGCTACGATCTATGCTGGATATTTGATGAATAATACTATCACTATCCTGGTGGTAGAGATGAAGATTTGACTAATTATCTCATTATTATATTGGGGATTTATCAGAGAGTTGAACAGTCTGAACTATTTGAAAACATTAGTGTTATATCATCTGTTGGATCTCCATCGCTAGCTCAAGTTCGGCGGGGTACACTCAGCAAGGGGCTGAGAGCGATTACAGTGATAGATCAAACCCCGAATATGATGCCATATTGTTATCTCTCAAGCTCTAAGATTATACCTCTATTGGAGAAGTGGTCGTAGAGGCATATTAGGTGACTATAATAAGCACCCTACATTTCTCGGTCAGTTATTCCGTTGGGGAGTGGTGCTGTGGGCGAGTGCTGTGGGCGAAACCAAGTGATTTCGGACTAGAAAGAAAACAACCTAATCATTGAAATTTACGAGTGTTCCGTCGAGCTTGGTTTAATTTGGCATTCGTGGAGTGAACATCAGCATCCAACTCATCTAAAAGTTGGTTCTGATATACTACTTCTTCATTGATTTGCTCTCCCAATTGTTTCTGACGAGCAATTGTTTTCCGCAGATCTAAAAGGGTCTCCTCCTGGTCTTTCATATCATCTCTTTGAAGCTGGAGTAGCCCTTGATTATCAACTTGCCGAGTTCTATCACTCTCAGCAATTGCTCCTCCCAGCACTCTAGGAGACTGCGATCTACCCATTGCTCTCGATGATAGCGAGTGCGAAGGCTTCTCTGATGAGGGTAAAGTCTCGGATGATCCGCCTGGCGATTCGATTAATTTCATCATTGCCTCGATTGACCGAGTTAACGATGAAATGATATCTCGCCGCCGCCTATACTCCCCTTCTCCTAATCCTCCATCATTCATCAGAGTTTTCTCCAAGTTCTGGATATTAGATCTAGCAACCATCGCTGCCTTACGCACTTGTGTACTGGTTACACCAACACTACTACCATGACTGGTTTCACCAATAGCATTTTGTATCAGATACTTAGTTTCCTCGGCCGTCTGAACCCACGCACTTCTCAATTGAGAACTGCCGGGCTGGGATTGTTTAACATTCTTTGCAACATCCAAAAATTCTTGTAACGACAAAGTTTCCCTCCATTCCTCTAATCTCACCAATGCCCTCAGATATATTTCCAATCCTCGCCTACGTTCTTCTAAGAATTGTCGACCTTTGTTACCTATCCACTTCTTACCAGGTAATTCCGCCGGAGCGGGCTCCCCCATCTCATGTACGATCTTCTCATCAAACTGTACAAAGTCTGAATACCGCCTATGAACTGTATAAGTTTTCTGCCCGATCACCACCTGTACAGCGAACTGGGTTGGTTGTGATTCAGAGTATCCAGGGACAGAAATATTCATCGCAACAGAGATGTGACTGTGTAGAAATGTCCGAGCTCATACAGCTGCGATTAGGATGTGTGTTGATTTAAAGGGGGTCCGGCATGCGCGGCTGGGCAAACCCGGATCGTCATTTTGAATAGTGAAAAAAATAGGCAGCAGCTTAAGTTAACACGTAACTGTTGGTTTTAAATAAGTGAAGATGTCTTTAGCTCGACCTATTGTGGTATCTGGTCCATCGGGCACTGGAAAGTCCACTCTATTAAAACGGTTGTTTGCTGAATTTCCTGATCGGTTTGGGTTTTCAATTTCTCGTAAGTATTAAGGTTTACACATGATGAATAGGAAGATGGTTCTAACACCCAATTCTCAGACACCACCCGATCTCCAAGAGCAGGCGAATCTCAGGGAAAAGAGTACCATTTTGTGTCTGCAACTGAATTCGAGGAATTGATTAAGAAAGATTCATTCATCGAATGGGCTCGATTCTCCAATAATTATTACGGCACTTCCATAGCTGCGGTGAAGGCTGTGTCTGAGGAACAAAAGCGACAGTGCATTCTTGATATTGACATGCAGGGAGTCGTGTCAGTTAAGAAATCTGACCTTAATGCGAGGTTCTTATTCATTGCACCTCCTGATTTAACCACTCTTCGAAATCGTCTAGAGGGCCGAGGTACTGAATCTCAGGAGTCCTTGGAGGCTCGATTAGCAGCTGCAGAGAAAGAGCTTGAGTATGCTAAAGGGGAAGGAAATCATGACAAGATCATTGTGAATGATGATCTTGATAAAGCATATTCACAGCTGAAAGAATTTGTGTTGGCTGAAGACTAAGAGGTGATTGTCGCTCTAGTCGATAGATATTATTGTCGAAAGAGAAATTGATTTCTGGTTGTTCTGAAGTTAATTCTACTTGATGGATGGATGGATCTTTGGCTGTTCTGAAGCCATTTTCAATTGTTTTGATGGATTTATAGGTTTTTCCTCGTTTTCCGTAATTTTGTTAAAAAAAACAGGACTCTACATCTCCACTACCTACAACAATAGGGAATTGTCAATTTGTTTGTTTAACCTAATGATTATTCTTTTTTTTTCTTTTTTTTTTTCTTTCTCTTGTTTGAGTTGCATTTCTTTAAGCTAAAAACGTTGAGGGTGCTAATCACCACATTCAGATTCGTCGCCCTGCAACACTGAATGTCATCAAAATCGTCGAATTCTTAGTATATCAGAAAAGAATGCTAATACAGACGCAAGGGCATCTTCATCTACTTGGGTTCTCCTAATCACACTTCGTCGTGTCACTACCCCTCGATTGCTCAGTGACTCCACAAGTCCACTAATCTCATTCACTTTTTGCCGAGTCTGATCAACGTGACCACCACCTGCAACCACAATGTGAACGGGTACTCTTGATAACTTTCGAATGTCTATCGAATGACCAGCAATTCGATCAGCCGATCCGATTCCTTGGGGCCATGGCTTTGATTCATCCAGCTCTGTGAGTGGCAAAGTAGGGCATACCAGTGATAATGCTGCTAGACGTGAGGGATGAAGGTAAGCAAACTGTAGTCCCAACTGAGCGCCATCACCGTATCCATACACAAGTAGGGTATCAACCCGAATATGAGGAAATGAACTTGCTATAGTATCAAGAATTGGAATTAAGGCGTCGCATCTTTGATTTTGACTTGGGCCAGAAAAAAAAGAAGCAAAGCTAAAGCTGAATGATAACTGTAACACTGGTAATCCTCTCTCAGAGAAGAATTTAGAAGATCCTGGTTTCGTGACATCGGTTTGGATCGCCACTGTCAAAGGAGACCCACGCCCTAGTCTCTCAGGAGCATAAAGAGAATATTGAATCCCATTTGGACCATTTCCTGATTTTAGGTTCCTCATTAGATCTGAACTCTTATTGCTGATAATCGTAGATACCGAATCTCAATGTGATCGTAGTCCCTTGTCTTCTTACGCTGCGAGTTAGTAATGCTAGAATAATGGTGTTAGGTGTAAGTTAAGTCGTCGCTAGTTTGTAGAAAAATAATTAGAAGAGCACGTCGCTCGGTAATGTTGGTTTGGCGAACTGCTGGTTGTAAGCAATATAAATTCCTGACAACGTATCTAAAAAATATGTATATAAAAAATAAAATATCTGACACCCTAGGGTTTCCATGACAGTTTAAACCGTTAACTTTGTGGGGGAGGGACATGCTGATACATATTTTCGCTTGATGCAGAACTTAATGCATTAACGAACAAAAAGCAGGCAATTGCGAGCGATCTTGGACCATAGAACGATACGAGAAAATACGAACGCTAATCGTTATCTATGCCCAGGAGAATATTTAAGATTAAGCATAACAACAACAATGTAGTAGTTTCAGTCCTTTGTCTAGTGCTATAGGTTGCCTCATTCATACATATACTTCTTTATTGACTCTGCCAACCAACCTATGCCACGCACCACTCAGAAGAACTGATATTCCGCGCACTGTATGTGCATGTAGCGGTGGCGGAAACTTCCAAGGACTTACCTTGTATTGCATTCGAAGGGGCGGGATGGTCAGCTGCTGGTCAGCCGCCAATAGATCCAAAAGGATCCAGTGCACGGTATTCAGAGAACTCGACGACTATCCGACAGGCCGAGAGGCAGAGATAGGGGTTGGAGAAAGGGCTCTGAACGCTTCCGTTTATCACACCCGGTTATATCACGGCATCGTTAGTTCCGGCTGGTGTGTATTGGCACACTGTTTACTTTACCAGAGGTATTACTCCTTGTCACATCTTGTGTTTGTTCGGCTGTTGCATTGATATGCAGCCCGACGGATACAACGGTTTAAAACGGCCCGAACTCGTGTTTCTTACCCCTGCTTTGGTTCACCACCCTGCTTTGGTTCATAGGCGAAGATCAGTTCAATCAGGGAGGTCACGACTATGGCTCAGACAAGGAGAATCGGACATGATATTGCTCAAAATAATGAGATGACAGGGTTAGCTCATGACGAAGAAATAAACATAAAAAAAGAAGTATGAACGATGTACTGAGGATTAAATTGCTCATTAATTGAAACATTATCGAATAGAGCAAATATGGATTACATTTGATCCAGTAATCGGTTGTTATCTCCAAATATTAGCCACATTGGTTTTCGCGCTGCCTCCTGGTTCATAATATTTTTATTTTTGGCCACTCATGCAACCTTTCTTCTCAGTTGCATAGTCTTCTCTGTCAAAAACAGCTACTTCGCATGTTTGACGTGTCATGAATGCTTGTGTGCTGTTTGTTATTATCATCCGCTAATATGAACTAATGAGCTTCATGTCCGTAAATGGATGGTTACTACCCCTAAATAAATACCATTCATCCCTGCAGCCTTCTTCAAGGTGTTTGTTTTATCGGCGTACAGAGGTTAACATGCCCATCATGAAGATCACCGTTTCAAATTACGTCTCGAGCCGTTTTAACCGAGCACTATGAGTCACATGAGACGATGATTAGTTGGAGATATGGGTTCATGTGGTACAGTGTTTACAAATAGTGGGATGCAAAGTCAATCAGCACATAATTGCAATGTAATTAGCATATTTACTACTCAAACTGATATGGGCTTATCAGCATCTTAGAGAAGTTTTCTAGTGATTCTCTACCCCTCACCTCATCTGTCAACTGAGGAAGTCGTACAATATGGAAGTCTTCATATAGTTCTAGAATTTGTTCCAAATACTTGCGTTGCATCTTGTAGCGAGCACTACATTGCTCACATTGGGAGTTCAGCGGTAATAGTTGGTTGACAACAATACAATGAGTATCAATGCCATAAGAAGTCAACTCCTGGACCATTCGTTCAGTTTCATATAATGAAAGGAATTCAGCAATGCACACACACACGAAGGTTGTAAGATCTGGGTTTTGAAACTGCTTATTAACTTCGGAAATGGTTTGACGAGTAGACTCAAGCTTGGAGAACATGTCATCTGCAGATTGATCAGTGCCTGCTTGTCCGAGCATGGTGTTAAGCATTGGACCGAATCTACCAGACAGTTCAGAAATTTTGCCTAATGCCTTCTCAAGGATGGTGGGGAACTGGAGAAATCGAAGAGTGTGTCCAGTAGGGGCCGTGTCAAACACAATTACAGAGTAGGATTGATCCTTGACCTGCTTCAGTACTTCAGCAAACGAAAGAGCCTCATCTACTCCAGGAATAGAAAACGCAATGTCCTGCACTATCGAGTTCATTCCAGCAGCGTTTTGATTCTGGTCCAGAAACTCTTGAATCGATCCACTGGGATCAATTTCCATTGCATGTAGATTTGGAATCCCTTCAACTGGCCTAGCATCCTTACCAAATTTCTGTCCAAACGCATCAGAAAGATTGTGCGCGGGATCTGTAGAAATCAGCAACACATTTTCTCGGTGTTTGGCTAACTGGACTGCAAGCGAACATGAATTAGTAGTTTTTCCCACTCCGCCTTTGCCACCAACAAACACCCATCGCAAAGTTTTCTGCTCAAGAATGTTGTTTAAAGTAGGTTCTAAAGGATCCAAGTCTGACATTACGGCGCCTGTATATGTTACCTGTATGATTACACACCAATCAAACCTCAACAAATGATACTTTTTCAGGTTCCAATCTGGTGTTATGGACCTATCGCTTCGTTACACATCTCTCGTCTTTCACCACCTTATAATATAACCCTAACCCATTCTGAATCTTTTTCTCCCCGCCCAGCCGCTTGCCTCTCGTCTTCTCCTCTGACAGACAACCATGGATCTTTCTAGTTAGCCACTAGTTTATGTAAGTGATGATGACGATTTCATTCCACTATTTGAAGCTTCTACCAACTAAACCGTTTCACAACCGGATATTGTTTAAAACTGCTTCGTAGCTCTTTTCATTCTTATACATATCTTAACATGCATTACCTCAACCTTTGTCATTCTCAGCCTCTGTTTTCTTCGATCGGGAGAACGCAACCTGATCAACGGTCATCTCGAGACCTTTGTGGGGCTGAGACAAGGTTGTGCTCCCTTTTTAGGTTGCTAGGATTGCTGGGTAGCAAAGGCAATAGTCTCAGATATCTAAAGGAGTCTTCTCCAGAAGCAATCATTTGTGGCGAATATTATAGTATATACCCGGATCATATATATACCCGGCTGTAATCTCTGCTTAGTCTCTACGTTCCTTGCTTAGAACTTGTTTCTCTTCTTTGAGTTATCATCTCATTCCCTATTGGCTGTTGTTACCCTGCAGCATTTTACTCCCTCTGATCCGATACTCCAGGCCTCCTACGGATCCGGCACTCGGCACCGACCTCGGAACGGCTCTTCGTAGTGGACTAGTTATATAACCATTTTTTGTTGTTTGCGTTTTTTTTTTGGGATATAGAAACACCCGGAAGCTCATCGTAGCTTTTAAGAAAGTTAACCAAAGAAACGGTCCGCCGTTACTAGTGATTCATTATATCAATCATAATTTGCGAATAACTACAAACCTAACCGAGACTAGTAGGGTTTTGTATATGATCCAGACCAACAATGTTGAGAGCGGCTCGAAAAAGCATCCCCAGGGTGCAAGGACCGACGTTTAAACGAGGTTTCTTGCCATGCCTGAGGGATTCACAAAGATTGGCACTAGTCAGTCGTAATTACTCATCAGGAAACACAGACGTGTTTCTTCAAAGTACCAATGCTAATTATATCGATGAGATGTATGCTGCTTGGAAGGAGGATCCAACCTCAGTTCACGTGTCGTGGCAAGCTTATTTCAAGAACATGGATGGAGGAGCTCCTGCTGCAAATGCTTATCAGCCTCCACCTACCATTGTTCCTACCGCCACTTTAGGTGTTCCACAAGATATTCCTGGTCGTTCCACCCATGGGAATGGTGTTGTCGACCACATGAAGGTTCAGCTTTTGGTCAGAGCTTATCAGGCACGAGGTCATCACAAGGCTAAGATCGACCCTCTTGGAATTTCCTTTGGTTCATCTGACCAGAAGCCTCCAACAGAGTTGACCCTTGAACACTATGGATTCACTGAGGCTGACTTAGACATGCAGGTCACTTTAGGACCTGGTATTCTTCCCAGGTTTGCTCAGAATGGTGTTAGTAAGCTCACTCTTAGGGAGGTTATTGCTACTTGCGAGCAGATCTACTGTGGGTCTTACGGTACTGAGTACATTCATATTCCATCTAGAGAGAAATGTGATTGGCTGCGAGATAGAATCGAGGTCCCCAATCCCTTTAAGTACTCTGTTGACGATAAGCGTCGAATTCTTGATCGTCTTATCTGGTCGACCTTATTCGAGTCCTTCTTAGCTACCAAGTTCCCCAATGATAAGCGATTTGGTTTAGAGGGTGCCGAGACCATGGTTCCTGGTATGAAGTCGTTGATCGATTCTTCGGTCGATCATGGAATTGAGGACATTGTGATTGGCATGCCTCATCGTGGTCGATTGAATATGCTGTCTAACGTGATTAGAAAGCCCAATGAGTCTATCTTTTCTGAATTCACTGGATCTGCCTCTGTCGACGAGGGATCTGGTGATGTCAAATATCATCTTGGTGCGAACTACAGACGTCCAACCCCATCTGGTAAATTTGTAAACCTGTCCCTGGTTGCCAACCCTTCGCATTTGGAAGCCGATGACCCAATTGTTCTCGGTAAAGCTCGATCCATTCAGCACTATAAGAACGATGAGGGAGTGTTTGACAAGGCAATGGGTGTGTTGCTCCATGGTGATGCCGCGTTCTCTGCGCAAGGCGTTGTCTATGAAACTATTGGCTTCCATCAACTGCCTGCCTTTTCAACTGGTGGTACTATTCATATCATTGTCAATAACCAAATCGGTTTCACCACCGATCCTCGTTTTGCTCGTTCCACTCCTTATCCTTCCGATCTGGCAAAGTCTATCGATGCTCCTATCTTCCATGTTAATGGTGATGATATAGAGGCGGTCACCTTCATCTTCAACTTGGCTGCTGAATGGCGTGCTACCTACAAGTCCGATGTTATTGTCGACATTGTCTGCTATCGAAAGCATGGACATAATGAGACTGATCAGCCTTCGTTCACCCAACCTCTAATGTACAAGAAGATCTCTCAGAAGGAGACTGCACTTGATATATATCTTGAAAAGTTGATTGCGGAAGGCAGCTTTACCAAAGCTGACATTGAGGAGCACAAGAAATGGGTTTGGGAGACCTTAGAGGAGTCTTTTGGCAAGTCTAAGGATTATACACCTACCTCTAAGGAATGGATGACTGCTGCTTGGGATGGCTTCAAGACTTTGAAGGAGCTTGCTACTGAGATTCTTCCACATCTTCCAACTGCAGTCGAGTCTACAAAACTACAACACTATGGTAAGACGATTTCATCTGCTCCAGAAGGATTCAATGTTCATCGAAATTTGAAACGAATCCTCAATGGTCGCCAAAAGACTGTTGAAAAGGGTGAGGGCATCGACTGGTCGACTGCTGAAGCCCTGGCCTTTGGTTCTCTAGTCGATGAGGGCTATCATGTTCGGGTTTCCGGCCAGGATGTTGAACGAGGCACTTTCTCACAACGACATTCAGTTCTTCATGATCAAGAATCTGAGGCTACCTATACTCCTCTCCAGCACATCTCTGAGGAACAGGGTAAATTTGTCATCAGTAACTCTTCTCTATCGGAGTATGGTGCGATGGGTTTCGAGTATGGCTACTCGCTGACGAGTCCAGATGCTCTGGTCATGTGGGAAGCCCAGTTTGGTGATTTCGCTAACACCGCCCAAGTGATTATTGATCAGTTTATTGCTTCAGGTGAATTCAAGTGGATGCAGAGGTCTGGATTAATCCTGTCGCTACCCCACGGATATGACGGTCAGGGTCCGGAACATTCTTCTGGGCGTCTTGAGCGATATCTCCTATTGGGTAATGAGGATCCCCGTCAATTCCCATCCGAGGACAAGCTTTCTAGGCAGCACCAGGATGTGAACTATCAAGTGGCCTACCCCACATCCCCTGCAAACTTGTTCCATCTGATGCGACGACAGATGCATCGTGCTTTCCGAAAACCTCTAATTCTATTCTTCTCAAAATCTTTGCTTCGACATCCACTTGCAAGATCTAACTTGGATGAGTTCACTGGTGAGTCTCACTTCCAGTGGATCATCGAAGAATCAGAACATGGCAAGGCCATTGGCCCGAAGGAGGAGACCAAGCGACTGATCTTCTGTACTGGTCAGGTTTTTGCGGCCCTTATCAAGGCTCGTGAAGACTCTCAGTTGAAGGATACCGCTATTGTTCGAATTGAACAGCTTCATCCGTTCCCATTTGCTCAGGTGCGAGATCTCTTGAACACTTATCCTAATGTGGAAGATCTCGTATGGTGCCAAGAAGAGCCTCTCAATGCTGGTGCCTGGTCTTTCGTTAGTCCCCGATTCGCCACTACTTTGAAAGAAACTGATAACTATAAGGACATCACAATCCGATATGCTGGACGAGAACCCAGCGCTAGCGTTGCTGCTGGTAATAAGAAGAAGCACATTGAAGAGGAGAAGGCCTTCCTGAAAGACGCTTTGCAGTTTTAGATTGATGTTACAATTGTGAACTTTTGACAAAATTTAATAAAAGCGAATTCAAGTAGCCAAGTTAAACTACATAACTAGGTTGTGGGGTAACGTAGAGAGATGTATCGTTTCTATACCCTGATTGAGCTTTGCATAAGGGTCACCGTCTAATTTCGCGTTTGTAGACTCCCATTAGTAATGATGCCTATATTAAGTATATTTTATTGAAGAGATTTACCAAATCACACAAATATAAGCGCAATTGGGCTGCTTATCTAGCTTCTTACATTGGTCTGTTTCGTTTGAACCCTGACTCGGTTTACAGTAAGATTTTGTATAAAGCAATATCACGTGTACATCACATGTGTATCACATGATCGTGATTAGATTTTTTTTCACGGACACGAATATTCACATTTTGAAAATTTCGCCGAAACTTGTGTGAAATTACCAGGTCGAAGACAGTTACTCATTACATCTAATTTATTAAAGATGAGGCCCATTGTGTTGTAAGTATAGTTAATTTTGCTGTGGCACGTATGGCTTATATTTGATGCGATCGTAACATTCTTTTGTTTATTGGATTGAATACTAACTCCTCTTAGAAAAGGACACGAACGTCCATTGACTCAAGTCAAGTACAATCGCGAAGGAGACTTACTGTTTTCCACTGCTCGAGACAAAGTGGTGTCTGTATGGTTTGCTCATAATGGTGAACGTTTAGGAACTCTCGAAGGTCATGGTGGTGCCATTATGACTGTGGATGTAGACCCTACCAGTACTATTGCGATCACTGGTGCTGCTGACTTGTCGATCCGTCTGTGGCATGTTCAGAGTGGAAAGTGCTTGTACGAATGGGAGACCAAGGCCTCAGTAAAGAGAGTAGAATTCTCACCTGATGCCACTACCTTTTTGGCTGTCACTGAAGAACACATGAACCAACGAGGATCCATTTTCTTATATGCTGTGGATGTAAACGGTGGGGAAGACCAACAAGCCGAGCCCCTGCTTACAATCTCCAACCCTGTTGGTGAATCTAAAGTAACATTTGCGTCATGGATGTATGATGGAAGGCATATTCTTGCCGGCCATGACGATGGCTCGGTATCTAAATATGACTCAAAGACTGGCGAAAAGGTTCTTTCTGAACCCGGCCATTCTGGTGCCATTACCGACTTACAGACCTCACCTGACCGAACTTACTTCATCACATCATCCAAGGACAAGACCGCTAAATTGTTCCTGGCCGACTCCCTCGAGAATATCAAGACTTATGTAACAGATGCCCCTATGAACACCGCTTCTATCACCCCAGTAAAGGACTTTGTCATCCTGGGTGGTGGACAGGAAGCAAAGGATGTCACTACCACTGGCTCTAGAGAAGGTAAGTTCCATTCGCGATTCTACCACAAGCTGTTTGAAGATGAAATCGGCGCGGTGAAGGGGCATTTCGGTCCTGTCAATTCCGTTGCTGTCCATCCTCGTGGTACCTCCTATGCTTCGGGTGCTGAGGATGGTTACGTTCGCATTCACCATTTTGATAAGGATTACTTTGACTTCTACTATGATGTTGAAAGGCCATGAATGAAACCTTT
The DNA here is from genome assembly GCA_003705795.3 of Blastobotrys americanus. Classification (NCBI taxonomy): domain Eukaryota; kingdom Fungi; phylum Ascomycota; class Dipodascomycetes; order Dipodascales; family Trichomonascaceae; genus Blastobotrys; species Blastobotrys americanus. The sequence continues at coordinate 3,584 of PPJN03000004.1, read as the reverse complement.
AATTAGTTGAGGACAACTTCCTTGATGCTCAGTTCAATAAGATGTGATACCATCACTGAATGTAACGCCATTATTGTGACCAAATCAACGTAGTAGACGATAAACACCCTTTAGGACTGCATTGGTCGCACAGTTTGTATTATGTAGGTGAAAATGCAGAATAGATTATTGAAATACAGAGTGCTAGTTTATATATTAAGAGGAGGTGGTATTCAAATATTAAATGCTTCACAAAGTACTAGGTATCTTCCTTGGTATTATTTCTGGCTTCTCAGGACTGAGAATCGCAAAGAATCCTCATTCCATATTGGATAATCAAAATCAGATCCTGCAGATTTACGACTCTCAATTGAGACTTGCGAATCTCTGTGTGCTTGTCTTACAGAGGCTGATCGAGGGCCTTGAGGCATTGACGGTACAGCTGAGCTAGGAGGTAGACGCGATATTGGCACAGGGAAACGTTGCATCGTGGGCACCACCGGACGGTCTCCGCCTACAGTGAGAGATCGCACGTCACTGTAGCCTGGATTGATTAACGGATGATCACCAATAAATTCCCCATGAAGTCGAGACAAGTTACTCTCCATTCGAGTCCTGGAACTTCCTGCTTGACCTGGAGCGTCATATCTACCACGAGGGGTAATAGAACGACTGCGGTTAGCTGTGCTTTCAGGCGTAACACCGATTGAGCGAATGCTATGATTGTATTTCCCCGCATTCACAGATCCCTTAGGAGAGGATCGATGGTGTGACCAATTCTCTGGGGTGCTAGGTTCGAGTGGAGCTGCTGATGGGCTGGGACTGGCCCACCGCGCAGGACTTCTGTCACCCCTGTGTCTGTTGTTAGGAAGAAGTATCTGAGGTAGTTCACGAGAAGGGGGTGCTGAACGAGGTGCTGAAGATCCCCCAATGGGGTAATGTTGTTTGAATGTATCATGAGGAATTGCGGTTCCAAAAGGTATAATCGGTATGCTTCCCTGTAATGAACTCGAAGTAGAGAGAGATGGAGAGATTTCTTCATCTGGAATTGCAGGATCGCTCATATCAGAGGTGACATCTTCATATCCGTGAGCAAAATTTGTGGGTAATGGGGGTCTTTCCAATATGCTGCTGTCCACTGCATTAGAATCATAAATTGAAGAACTTCGTTTTCTCGAATACTCGCTGTCTACCGACCCTGGCATTTCATTGCCTTCGGCATATTGATCAGAGGTATAAGGGAAAGAATCTCTTTTCAAAGATTGTGATTTTTTTTTCTTGCTGGCGGAACTGATTCTAAAAGCATTTTTGTAGCGAGAACTCGCTTGTCGAACAATTTTATGCTTCGCCTCTCTACTGTGATCTTCAACCGCACTTCGTGAGTGGGCTTCTATCATACCTGCGCTCTCAGCTAATCTGTGTCCTCGTCGGCCCTTACCCCTGGAAGCGAACCCGCGGGAGGACTGGTCGTCAGCAGGAAAGTCGTGATTAGGTTTTATAGATCCCTTCAAACTGTGATCTTGCTGGTCGAATGCAATTGGTATATAGTATTCGCTGGGAACCTTAGTGAGCTTTGGGGAATCATCCACAATCCTAATCGATTGCTTATTCTTCGTACCCGCATCTCCAGCTGCCGCACTTCCACTCTGAGTAGCACTCTTCGAGGATGAAAGGGTATTAAATCGCTCATAAAGTGGTGTTGGATGGGTGAAGCCAGCTCCAGGCAGAGATTTTGAATTTGACGGGTCTATCATGCTAGAATCGTCAGGGTGTGTATTTCTCAGAGCAGTCCCACTTACCAGTCCTTGTGGTCCTTTTTGTCTAGAAATACTAGAAAATGAATCTACTGGTAACTGTGAGCTCTTCTCTACCATGCCCGTAGACGATGGTTCTGGCTTATGCGATTCAGACTCACTCTGATGGTTGTGCTTAGCAAACCTGGTTGAAAGTTTATTAGACAAGGTGCTTATAGCAGACTTCCGTTTCGTCTGCGCGTTGCTAGCATGCGAAGCATCTTCACCGACATAAAATGGTCTGGAGATGAATGGTTTGCCTCCGACGTTTTCACTATGCTCAGAGAGCAATGGTTGAGAGATGGGAACACCTTTGGTAGATCGGGGATCATCAAAGTACACAGGCTCTCCTCGAATTGTAGAGAGGATAGGAGGCAGCTTATCTTCATCAGTTGTTGAGGACTTATCAATTGCATGGGTTTGGATATCTAGCAATCCTTTATAACTATCCTGTCTCTGCGAAGCTCCTGCTTGATCCGCCTCGGTCTGATTTTTTACATGAGTAACTGAACGAACTGTATCAATATCCATCATGTTATAAGCTGCTTCCAACGCTTGTTTGTTGCGTGCGTATTGCTTTCTATACTCTGACTTTGGTGGCGGTACCGGGGTGTCAGTTTCATCAGTGTAGTTCCAATAGTCTTGAGCCCCAATAATAGGCCGTTGTTCAATTGACGCTGAAAATGGGCCACCATATTCCCTCTTGTTGATATCGTCGTTCAGAGATGATGATACTTTCAAAGAAACAGGGGTTCCGTGACGACTACTAATAGGAGAAGTGTCCCTGGCGTGTCCATAGTCTACAGCCTCTTTAGGAAGACTTGCATACTGCTTTCCTCTAGGTGAGTTCTGTATATAGTATGAATTGGTGTCATGGGAACGCCTATCCTCACCCATTCTTTGGGGCTCCAAAATTTCTCTCTTCTCCAAAGTCGCATCATCCTGATGTACCTGAGTGGATAGAAGCATGTTCCTCTGCGATGGTGTCAATCGACTAGAAATCTCTTTCTGTGGTGGTATCTCATCGGTGGGTGAAGTGGGAGGATCCTCGGGGCCTTCCCCTATACTTGTCTTGTCAATATCCAAGTACCGTCGCTTTCTCAACCTACGTCTCCTTTTCTTGTAAATAAAAAACCCAAGCGCAACTAGGATCATAGCACCAATACAGCCAGCTACCACTCCAGCAATTATTACCCTGGACCTTTTGGAGTTAAACCCTTCTGACTGATTAGGTTCATCTGTAGGAACTATGGGAACAGCAAGAAAGGATGTCTGGGACGGAACAAAGCCTGAAGTTACAGACGATGTAGACGTGATCAACTCAGCCGGTGAGCTTGAAGATATAGTCGGAGTAGATTGAAGTGATTCGCTCATGAGAAATCCATCCGTTCCCGAATTCAAGGTCTCAGCAGGCTGGTGAATAATGTTTTTTGTGATTACTTGTCCGGGCAAAATCGTGTCGACAACACAGGCAACTTCGGGGCAGGAATTACAGCTCTGAGCCGTTAGCCTACAAACATGACCCGGCGGGCATGATGCACATGGAGGAATTTCAATATTACAAAAGACGCATTGAGACGGCGCCGGCTCATTTCCCGTTGAGATGGACGATGGCCCCACAGTTGAGAAAAGAGACTCGCTCATTAGAACTCTCAGTTGAAGTTCATATGCAGGGTTTAAAAAACCGCTGACAGTAGTCGCAAAGTCAAAAGAAAGATATAAATCAGCTACTCCAGAAAGTTAGTCTCGCACTCACTCTCGGATTGATTAGCTTCGATAGTCTATCAATTGATCTCCCCCCCCCCCCCCCCC